>OMNS01086003.1:0-13473 GCA_900303225.1 Laemonema laureysi
CTCTTCCACGCAGATAAATTGTTTACACCTCATCATCAAAGACGCCACCCGCCGGACGAGCGGACTCTGTCCGCTCTCTCCAGCCTTCTCCCCATTTCCCCTCCCTCCTACTTCTTCTCTTGTCTTTGCTTTCTTCTTCTTCTCTCTTCCCTCCTTTCCACATGTGGTCACCCTTACGTCAACGGTAGCTTTATCCCATCTCTTGTACAGAATCCTAGACTCTTTCTGCGTTGTATAAAAAAAATAAAAACGTCCTCCCTTCTATGTATGCAGTATCTCTTTTCTATTTATATCCAAGGGGCTCTGATAGAACCAGGAAGCCTTGATTTATGAATTGATTGATTTATTATTTATTACATTGCTTTTTCTTAATGCGTTGCCAGGAAACGGCGGCTTCTCTGTCTGTCGTGCGAAGTTCGTTTTCGTTTCATATTTTCCTTTTGTGTTTGCTCATTGGCCCCCTTTTGAGTTTGCAAACCATCACACCGGCATCGCAACATGACTGTGGCAGAATGAGCTGCGTTTAGCGGTAGCGGAGGTGAGCTAGCTTGCTGCTGTGGCGTTTGAAGAGGATGCATGCAAGCACTTTTTAAATACTTAACCGCAACGGGAGTACCGAATGTTTGGAGGAAAGTGGCGCGCGCCGACCATCATAGATTGTAACCGGCAAGCCGGGAAAAAAAAAATGTGAATAGATTGAGCGTAGTGTAAGAAGAAGCATTATTTTGCCGTAAAGGTGGGAAAAGGGTGAATGGTTGTTCAAGAAGGCTTGACTCCGCGCTGGGATGGAACAGAAGTTGTAATGGAGGACACATGGTGTTTGTATGATACACAATATCCTGTCATTTATTTTAATAAAGACAGCCTGCCATTTACTCTGTCTATTTTTTTTTCCTTTAAGCGACACGCACATGCCTGACACACAGAACAATCGCTGGTTCATATAGGACAACGTAGAGTATGTATGCTACTCTCTTCACTGGACGCCTCGGTTTAATCCTGCACACGGTCTGCACCAGTCCCTATTGGCTGTGTCTATCGGTGTTGCTTAAAAGACAACATGGACGTCGTTCTTATGCAACACCGGAGGTGTTTGACATGTCTGGCTTGTTTGAAAGGAAATTCACTCAGGGTCGTTTTTCAGTATGTTTCGTATTGTTCTCAAACAGGTAGGTATCGACAAGTGATGCCGTCGCAACTTGCCATTTTTTGTCTTGCTGTTGTCCTCTGATCTCTCCTTTTTTTCCTCCTTAACTGCTTTCTGACTGCAAAGATCGTGTCTACCGGCAACTTGAGAAAAACCGCCTTCTTACTAATGAACTAAGAGTGGTTTTGAATGAGGACTAAATTTGTTGCTATTGTTGCCAAGTTTTAAGCTGTGTTTGTATATATATATATATATACGTAAAATAAATAAATCCCATATTGTTTGAGAATTACTAACTGTAAATGAATAATCTGCACTGCTTGAATATTTTGTGCAAACAAACCAATTGCAATTTAAGGATCACTTAAAGAGTATCATTTTAAATTAACATCTTACAATCCAACCAATTGGCAATGTATAGTCTTGTCTCTTGTAATGGGTTGTGTGTTGTATTGTTTCTATGAAGCATTGCAACCCCATAGGCTGTTGTATGCATGGTATGCGAATAGACTATTGTATGCATGGGTAATCCTACTTAAATTAAGTAACTGGCCTGAGTTGAGTTACTCCCTTGAATATGTAATTCACTAATTGCTCATGAAATGAACGAATGATTCTGATTGGTATTGTGTGTGTGTGTTATTAATCTCCTTTATTTGGTGTTCTAACAGAGAAATTGTCACATGCTAAAGAGGAGAACCTTGACATGCATCAGATGCTGGACCAGACTCTAATGGAACTGAACAATATGTGAACACACATACATATACACACACACACACACACATGCATGTGTGTGCGCACCCACACACACACACACACACATACACACACACTGTGGTTTTGGCTTTTGTACTTGCACCCTGCTTCCTCTAAGTCCTGTGTTCCTTCACGGCCCAAGGTGAAGAACAGACAGCCAGATGCTTTTTGTTGTTATTTTTTGCACCATCCAGCTTACTCTGAAACTCAACCGAGGAACAATGCTAAAGCGTACTGCTGAAATGTACCAGACTGAAAATAACAAACATTTTAATAAATTGCAATTCTTGTAGCTACGTGTGGTTTGTAAGCATGGAGGGTTTTTTTTTTAAATGTAATGAGATATTACATTATTATTATCTGCCTAGAGAATTTATACATTTCAAAGTGAGTCTTAAACATCCCATTCCACTGTCCTGCTAGTACAAAGATAAAGAATGTTAGCACTTAATAAACGTTAGGAAATCATTTTTAATGCAGGACTAAGAATAAATGTTTAGCTAGGTCCTGTATCCCCCAAAATACCTCACAAGTAAAAGTATACCCTGTGTTTGTTCATACTGGTATACTGGTGCTACTGTATTATGCATTTTTAGAAAGTTAAATTAGTCATTCCTGACTTTTTGTGGAGGTTTTTATTTGGTGTCAGTAGTTAGAAGCGTAAAGAAAGGGATAGCTCCTTGTTCCCAGTTTTAATTTATTTTTCTTAAATTTTCATGTATGATTTTAAATCATCCATTTGTGCATTATTTTACCGAATATTTTATAGTATGGATGTATCTTGTATATCATGAATGTACAATACATTTAAATAAAAGCACACATTTGACATTTTCGAATTTGTTTTGTTTTCGTTCTGTTGAATATTCATACTCTTACGCAGAAAAAAAGACAAATCATTGATAATATATGATAATATATATAATATATAATATTTAATATAAAATGTTGACCTATATAGTAGGCTTCTGCCACACAGGGCCGCCGACTGTTGTGTTTCCTTACCTGGACACCATTTCCGATAAAAGTGAGTGTAGGCCTATATTTTATTGAATGGTGATAAAGTAATGAATGGCACTGATATGCGGGCTGCAGCCTGACAATTAAGGTTGGGCAAACAGTAACGAATTTAATAGAAAATCTGGTAGTTCAAAGTACAGATAAATAAATGCATGTATGTATGTACACTGATATGAAGAATATGAAATATCTCCACGATGTTGATAACGCTTTAGAGGTGTAGTTACGGTATTATTATGATGCGGCTGCTTTATTAATCATGGCTCGATTGGTTTGGTCTACGGATGTAAACAGGAAGTGTCGCCTTCAGGCCCAGCCGTATTTGCACTGCATAGGTATTCTGAAGCTTGTTTTATACTATGGTTTTATAATGTCACGTTTGTTAATGCCTATGAGTTTTTGTGCTGCTTGTAAATATAATGTAATCGCACGCTATTCAAAATTGCTGACAAAAGGAGGAAGATCGCATGGTAGACTGTTGGATAAGCAGGTTAATGCCTGGGTACAACAACAAAGGCAGTATGTAAGAAAGTCTAGTCCAGAGATTTCTAAAACCAACTTTAAGCTGTGGTTTTGCGGAATTGGAGCGGGAATAGTTCTAGCGCTCGGACTCAAGTACCAAGACGGAGGCGACAGTTTCTGCGATGCAAAAGTTTCAGATGAGAAGAAATTTGGGAGATATCAGTCTGCCGTCAGGGTCAGTAGAGACCTAGTGGAACGGATAAAGGTAGGCTTGAAGGTACACATGTTTTTTTCGGTATCGTTGTATATCCGATTGTTGTAGACTACTATACAGCTCTGTATACGCTGATGTATAAATATAAAGTGTTCCTCCTTCACCACCAGGATGAGGTGGGGGCGCCTGGATTGGTCATAGGGGTCTCTGTAGATGGCCAGCAGGTGTGGTGTGAAGGTTCGTTTCTCGCAAATTATCTTAACAATAAAATTGTAGTTTTTCCCCCCAGAATATTTTAAAACGCTATCTTTGTAATCGAATGCAGGCCTTGGTTATGCTGATTTGGAAAACCGCATAGCATGCAGACCGGGGACAGTGATGCGTATCGCCAGCATCAGTAAATCCCTCACAACCGCAGCTGTTGCGCGCCTTCATGAAGAGGGAAAACTAGACCTTGACGTGCCCGTCCAGCAATATGTCCCTGAGTTTCCTGCCAAACAGTTTGATGGAGAAGATGTGAGTATCTTCGAATTAGCATAGGTACTGCCATAGGTCATCTTCATCTTTAGCGGTCTCAACCTCACTCTCCCTTCATTGTTTTGTGTATTTTGTATATTTTCCCAGGTCACCATAACCCCGCGTATGATTCTCTCTCACCTCAGTGGGATACGGCACTATGAAAGAGATGTCAAGAAAGTGAGAGAGAACAGGGAGAAAGCGAGGAGACCCTTGAGGCCACCGATCAAAGAGCCGACTAGCTTGAATAAAGATGAAGTGAAGAACAAGACGGACGAGGCCATTACTAAGGAATCCAAAGATGCAAAACCCACGGAGAGGAAGAAAGAGTTTGAGCAAGAGGAGTACTACCTTAAAACAAACTTTGACAATGTTGTCCAGGCCTTGGACCTGTTCAAGGATGACCCTCTAATCTTCAAACCCGGTGAGGCTTTGTGTTTGTGAAGGGACGGTACCTTGGATTGCTTTAGTGTGATTCCGTGTCCCAATTGGGAGTTGACATCCTGTCTGTTTGCAGGCTCCACTTTCCTGTACTCTACACATGCCTTCACTCTCCTCAGTGCTGTGGTGGAACGGGCGGCCGGACAGGGCTTCGTGGACCACATGAAGAACTTGTTCCATGAACTGGGGATGGTCAACACTGTGCCAGATGAGAATGACCCCATTATTTACCACCGCTCAAGGTAACCACTGAGCCACTTCCAATCAAAAAGGACTGCACAATGTGTTTAACCTGTTGAAAGCTATATTAATTGAAGCTATTTATATTATTATTTGTACAGTATGATAACGTTACATACAGCATAATATACCCTGACAATTAAAAATAAAAATAAAAACACACACATAATCACACAGTAACCCATATTACATACAATCTTGGATATCAGTTCTTGGGGTCTATATGTCTCCCATGCATCTGAATCTGAATCCTATGTTTTTGCAGATTCTATCACCTGAACAAGAAGGGGCGGGTTGTCAACTGCCCATATATAGACAACTCTTACAAGTGGGCAGGAGGTGGCTTTCTTTCCACAGCCGGAGATCTGCTGTTGTTCGGGAACGCCCTGCTCTATAGCTACCAGCTAGCCCAGCTGAAGGACACCAAAGGCCTTCTGCCTGGCTTCCTCAGACCACAGACCTCCCTGGATCTCTGGACACCGGTGGACAGAACAGAGGCCAGCTGGGATAAGGACGGACTGTACGCCCAAGGGTGGTTAGTAGTGGAGAAATCGCAAAAGTATGGCCAGTGCAAGATTCGCAGGCACTACGTTTCACACACAGGGGGCGCTGTGGGCGCCAGTAGTGTTCTGTTGATACTACCCAGTGAAGGGACACTTCAGCCAGAAGGAACGAGGACACAGTTCCGCCCCCAGGGTATAGTGGTCACCATCATCACTAACATGCAATCTGTGGGACTTAATAGCACAGCACTGAAAATAGCCTACGAGTTTGACAAAGCTTGTAAGAAGAGCTTGTAAGAATAATCTGTTGACCCGACAGGAAAATGCAACACGCACAGTATTATTATATTTCTCACTGAAAATTTAATTGTTGTTGTAGTGTATTTTGTAATACGTGCCAAATTTGACCAATTGTAATAAATGTTGTTTTATAATAGTATCATTTTTCACCACTAGGTGGTAGCAATATATTGGTTTTCGAAAAACTAATATTTGACATTTGTTTATCAGAAGATAATTATACAATAACGGGCATGTGGAAATTACTTGCCTTGCAAGTCTCTGTTCTTCTACTAAAACTTCTTTATTAATGTTGTGAATTCTGTAAGCATTCACCACATCTGTTCTACAAAAAAATATCTTTATTATTATACCATCTTGTTTTTTGCCGTGTAACTCCTTCCACATTTTTCAACATAGAAACTTCATTCAAATATCAAAATGTTCAGCTCAATTAGGACATTATTGCGAATATTTTAATAATTCATACCTTTAATACTTTCTGAAATAATCAATGTTTTTTGGGAAATTTTCCCCCATTGAAATGAATGGAGGACATTTTCATTTTCATGCATTTTCAACTTCTATCTACTCATTCACTTTCAGGTAGAGACTCCATTCAAACTTTAAAATTCCACATCTTTCATACATTCTTGGTATTAATCAACTTTCAAATCCCATCAAAACTTTTTCAAATATTAAACTTTGTTTGGAGCTTCATAAAAATGCCCTTCTTTACAAAGTTTACTAAATGAAATAATAATAGTAACTAGAGAATGCAATTTCTGAAGAAATTGGGGTGTGAATGCTGGATGCTGAAAAGCTAACGCTACGCTGAATTGCTGGCTTGAATTTTTAACAAGGTGGTGAAATAGTAGGAGAAGGAAGTTGGAAAAGTGGGAATGGGTTTAATTTGTATGAATGGGTTCAATTAGTATGAATAACCTGTTTGCTTTTACAGTCACTAAGTGTTACTGTAATTGTATATTATAGTACCATCACTGTAAAAACCTTGGTATTGGTATCGGTATTGAGTGCATAGTACATTAACAATTAACCAAGATCAACTTGGATCAGGAATAACAAAATGACTTCAGAAAGTACAACACTGATAAAACACTGTCTGGACTCACATACCTGACATGAAATGTCCATGACTAAGCTGGAGGTACAAATGTAGCTCCACAGCAGAAGTCTTTGCGCCGTAGGCCTGCTTATCTGTGGACATCCAAACCACTTTTTATTCAGGCTTATAGTTATGCATAATTAGGGGCGTGGCCACGTTGAGTGACAGGTGGGTCCAGTCGCAGGAGGCTAGCCGCTAGCTGTCTGCAGGAGGCTAACCGCTTGCTGTCTGCAGGCATAATGAGGCTAATTCGCTTAGTCGTTGAAGTTGACTGTCGGCCGTGTTTGTGGTGTTCGAGATTTTTGAACAAATAATGTCTTGCTGTGCGGTTAATTGTTCCAACAGACCGTCCAAGAAGTCTGTTCTCCATTTCTTTCGGTGAGTGAAGTTATTTGTATTTGTATTGTATTTGTGTACATTATGTTAGCACTAATTAGCATGTATCGGTGTAGACATGGGTGTAGCTCGTTAGCTAGCTAATGCATTAGCCTCGGGTTAGCCTTCGAGCAAAGACGCCGAGCCGGGATGAGAGTCTAAACGTAAGTCAAAACGTAATAAAGTGTCCGAATTTAGGGTGATAATACTTTTGAACAAAAGGTGCCCGTATGAGGTTGGAAAATAATGTTCAACCATCTTAGTTAGCTAGTTAGGTTAGGTTAGGTATGTAATGTTAATGTTAAACTGGCCATACTAACGTTAACATAATGGTAACGTTAATGCTAGACTTGGCGAGGTAACGTTACGTAGGGTGAGCAGACGTCCTCTTTTGCCCGGACATGGCCTCTTTTTGACACCTAAAAATCGTGCCGGATTTTGTTCTTCTGGAGCCTCAAACGTGTTTAATGTAATGTATATTACATTAAACACCCCCGCTGAAGTGTCCTCTTTTTCACAAACTCAAATCTGGTCACCCTACCTTACGTTAAAAGCATAGAGCCGAGCACATGTTCGCAATTGAGTTCATTTAAGTTGTATTGTTTGCATATAAAGAAGTCTGTGAAGGACGTAACCTAACACATATATTACTTATATTTATGTATATATATATGTCTGTAAAGTCTTCCTCTAGGTGATCGAGGCAGGCTGAACAAGTGGATGTTCAATATGAGAAGACAGAACTAGATTCCTGACAAGACTTCTCGTCGGTGCAGTGAACACTTTGAGAGGCATCACTTCAGCACTGACTCCAGGGTACAGAAACCTTTTTCTCATACCTTACAAAGAGTCAAACATTGGTTTAAATTGTATTGACCATAATACATTAATATACGTTACATTACAATACATTGCTAAAAAGCTTCACCTCCGGACCGCCGGACATAGCTGTCACCCACAATCCACACTGAAACTAAGGGAAGAAAATTATTTTGGTAATGAAAAAATATATGTAAAGGGTGGCTCAGTTTTTATGTTGACAATACTATTATGGCACATCCGTAGGATAAAATGGAACACACAATACATTTAGTTGTTGTCCTTTGAATACAGACAATGTGTGTTGCAGGCCTGGAGGAGGCGTCAAAGGTGGTGGCCATGACCTCGGCAAGGATCGATGTACTGAAAGAAATAAACATCTTGTAACAAATATAAATGCCTTTCTTCTCAACAGTCATATTCAAGATAATCACGCACAGGGCTGTCGATAGCAGTAATGGTACACATAAGTTTCAGGTTTTATAAGTCAAGTTTCTGTGGACGTCTATCAAAGCCAAAAATATGTGCACTGTGGGGGATTATAATCTTTAATGTAAGCCATGTAACTTTCATTATGACACGGTGGTGCAGTGGTAAGAGCTGCTGTTAACAATCATTATAGTACTGGGTTCAAGTCCCCCACTGGTGTTCTCCAAGGGAACCTGAGGAAACGTTTTATTTTTTTTAATCTATGAGTTATGCCTAACAAATTTTAATGTCATTTATAACTTCCAGTTGCTAGACCTCGTCTCGATGGTGCTGTAGAGATAGCTGTTGGTTCTCATCCCTGGAGACCTTGGTTCAAGTTCTGTGTCATCCATAGAAGCTCACATATTTTGGAAATGTAACGGTGTCATTTGAATTGAATGTCAATTATAACCTCGGATCACATTGTATGTGCATCTTAGTGGTGCAGTGGAGAGCACTGTTGGCAGCCCAGTGGAAGGAGTGCTTTCCTCTCGGCCCCAGAGACCTTTTTTTCAGGGGTCATCAATGACAACTGTCATGAAGACACATCAAGTATAAAGACACTCCATCGCATCCGAATTGCAAGGTCAAGTATAACTTCCCCCTAAGTCCTAGTCTGAATCTTGGTGGTGTATTGGTGAGAGTTGGTGGTTAACATTTTGGAGATGTGGGTTCAAGTCCTACCTCTTTCCAATAGAGTTCACTGTGTGAATGTAATGCATGCCTTTTATTTCTAAGTTATGTGAATTGTAAGGTCAAGTATAACTTCCGACCATATCACATTGTTTGTCTTATCTTGTGGTGTGGTGGTGTATTGGTGAGAGCTGTTGGTTAATACGCTGAAGAGCAGGGTTCAAGTCTGTCTGGCTTTAAAGGAATTCTCTTGGTTCTAATTAAGGTGAATAGTAAGGTCAAGTATAACTTCCGAGCAAATCCAAGTCGACGTCTTGGTGGTGCAGTGGTAAGGGATGTTGGCGAACACTCTGTCGCGGTATCCGACCCCTCAACCCAACCCACTAGGGAGGGTTAGAGCTGACCGGGTTTGAAACATGGTTTTCGGAAATGTGACTGAGCGTTGTCTCATTAATTCGTCTCATGTTGTTAAACAAATCCAAACGCAAATAGTTGAATAATGTCGTGTCCATGACCGTATTGGCCCTGCTAATAGGTGAGCTGAATTAGTGGACTATGAAAGACGCTATGGAGATGTAGTGGTTGGCCGCCCCTCGCGCGTTTTTGGTGACTTTGTTTGATTTAAATCGTGTATTCTTCTTCGTAAAGCCGTGTTGATTCTGGTAAGCGTTTATGTGGGGTTTTGATGTAGTGTGTACTACTACTCTCCACTCTCATTCAAACTACCCCTCGGGCCACTCGACCCACGTGGATTATCAAACGGTTAGTAATGAACCAAAAGACAATGTTATGGGGGCTGTGTAGTTTATGTGGGGGTTTGATGTAGTTTATGACTACTACTCTACTCTCATTCAAACAGCCGCTCGACCCACGTGGATCATCAAACGGTGAGTAATGAACTAAAAGACGCATTGATCATGTCTAACGTTATGGCGGCAGTTTAGTTTAGAAGCCGCAATAGCTCCACTTTAGCTAGAAGTGTGTGTGTGGCTTTATTGTTGTGTCTATTACGTTAATACAGCAAATGCGGTGGTGTAGTCTACATGATACGCAGGTATACGCCGTATACCCACTAGAAAAGGTCAATGATTTCCGTATACCCTCTTAAAACTGCGCGTGGATACGTCCTCTGAGACGTGTTGCTCTGGGACGGGTGTGTACTAGTATAACGGTATACCCACTACACAAAACTAGACTACACCACTGAGTAAATGGACTCAGAACATACACTTGTGAAGTGCATTTTCAACGTGAAGTGTTGTATTTCATTGACTGAAATAAATCCAAAATTACTTTTCATACTTGAATACTGGTGTGTTGGGTATTTTGATTCATGTAAACGGCCCATATCTCCCAGCTGGACTGGTAAAAAAGTTTGCGTGAAGCCCTTATTTCACGAAAATCTAAAATAACCAAATGCTCTAATTAGCTTTTCGTTTTGACAAGTCAGAAGGCATGATTCTCATTTCAGTCGCTGTGCCCCCTCCTTTAAAAATAGCGAGATCTTACGAATGGTGACATCATTGCTGAAATTGGACCAGAAGGACGACTCCTGATACTCGACGTTGTTGTGAGAGGGTAAGATTCACATGCTCATTTAAAGTGGCGTCATATGCAGCGTCTTATCCTTGTTCTGTTTGTTTTCCTCTGGACAGGACACGAGGACACAAGCCCTGTGAGTTGAGCTGCTCCTTCGACATGTGTTTTGGAAAAATTATGTGTGATTTGCTTACAAAGTAAATACAATATTAAATGATCAGCCATCAATCACTGCCTGTGTATACCTTAATGTGCTTTTAATTTCACCAGAATAATCACTGCTATTACTACTGATGTGTCTGTTGTGTCGTGGCGTGTTCGTGTCACAGCGTCACAAGAGTAGTTGATAGAAACTTTGGCTTTGCAAACCAAACAGTTTGGCAACTAATTGTGGCTTACTTTCTGCAGAGTGCAAACTTTTCCTTGGTCTGGGGTTGGAGTCCGTGACGACTACAAAAATCAATGGCATGACGACAGCTCCCACTGCGCAAAGACCGGCGTTCGATCCCCAGACAGTGAAGTTGGAGTTGTTGAACATGCAGCTGAACGAGATGTTTGGTTGATATCAGAGGCACATTGTGTAGGGCCTATAACAATTATTATTTTTTGAGGTAAGTGAACCCGAAAAAACACACTTACAATCTTGGTCAGCGTAACATCAACCTCAACACGTCGAATGAACCCCTCACATGGCTTTCTTGATAGCCATGTGAGTGGGTACTCAAACCTGAGCGACAGTGTTCACCAACATCCCTTACCACTGCACCACCAAGACATCAACTTGAATTTGCTCGTAAATTATACTTGACCTTACAATTCACATAACTTAGAAACAAGAGGCATGTATTACATTCACAAAATGAACTTTAATGGAAAGAGGATGATATTACATTGTCTTCAAAGGACAAGGACAACAACAAAAAAATGTATTTAAAGACAGTAGGTGTTCCATTTTATCCCACAGGTGTGCCATAATGGTATTGTCAACATAAAAAAACGGAGTCACCCTTTATAGTTATTTTTCATTACCTGAAGCATTTATTACACTTATTTTCCTCCCTTAGTTGCAGTGTGGACCATTGGTGACCAATATGTACGGCATGGTGCCCAGAGAGCTGCAGAGACCTTGGGAAGCAACTTCAGTGTGCTGGACGTCCACGTCCGTTGGGTTTGGCTGGGGTGGACTGAGTTGGAAAGGCCATCTCCCCTTCTCCCTCCACTCCCTGCGAGGAAGAGCAGCCTCGGATTTCCTCATCATCCACCCAATGACATGGGGGAGGTCAGCAGCGTCAAGCTGGTCAATGTGATGAACTTCGGCACCCTGGCATGAAGATCATGTTTTCTTTCTTTTCTGTGATTGTTGTGCACATGACAATAAAGATGTCTTGTAAAACAAGTGACACATCACATTGGCCTGTTCTGTATGGCCTGTCTTGGTTTAAGTCGTGGTTAAAAGCCTTGGTTAAGCGTCTAAGCTGTAGGCGCCGTCCAACGCCCAAGGGAAACAGTTGAGCGACGGAGCCTTCTAGCGGCGGGCCAAACGCTGTCGTTACCTGGCCGGGAAGCGGTGGCGGCGGCTCACCCAGAAAGATGAGCCCAATGCTGGTGTTGGCTGGGAACAGGTCCCGCGGCGTCCACCAAGTAGCGTTACCTCCGAGACAGAGCGAACGGGTGCTTGGCTCTACGCTTTTACCGAATCTCGCCAAGTCTAGCATTAACGTTACCGTCATGTCAACGTTAGTATGGCCAGTTTAACATTAAAAATCACATAACATTAGCGAACTAACTAACCTCATACAGAAACACTTCAGTAACACTTCTCTATTCCGTTTTGCCTTCTGCTTCCGTTAGCATCGTTATCCCGGCTGGGCGTCTTGCTCCAAGGCTAATGCAGGAGCTACACCGATACATGCTAATTACTGCTAACATAACGTTAAATAAAATAATTGTGGAGAGCATACGCTGTGTTAGTCCAATTAACCGTTCAGCAGCCATATTATCTGTCCGATATTTGCACGATGAAACCTCCAAAAAGCACCAACACACAAACACGGACGACAAGTCAAGTTCAGTGACGGAGCGAAGTAGTCTCGCGAGCGGCTAGCCCCCTGTGACAGCACCCACCTGTCACTTAAAGCGGCCACGCTCTTTTATGCATAACTTTAAGCCTTAATAAAATGAAAACTAATGGAGGAAATGTAATTGTTCTAAAATGTAGCAAAGACTATGATGTTAAAGTGTTGCTAAATCTGAGTATCTTCTTAGCTCTTTGGAAATATATAATTCCATATATTCAAACAATTGTCTACAGATTTCTGTTAAAAGTGCTTTAAGCAATGCAATGATTGGGTCTGTGTGGTTTGAACATAGACTGTATAAAACCATAGACTGTATAAAACATGGACGTAGTGTCCGTGACGTCACCATTGGTTTCTGAAGAGCCGATTTGAAGCTCAATAGGGCGCCGCCACCTTGGCCGTTTCTGATCCCGCCCAACTTCCGGCTAATCCAAAAATGTGAAAAGAGGTGGAAGCCTGGTTGTTGAAACACGCCCACTTAGCTCGAAGAGACCAAGCTAGCCAAGGCTAAGAAGCTAGGCTCTATGCTATTCTGCGTTGCTCGCCAGCTGTGGTCTTATTGCTCCCGGTCACATTACTGAGGTAAGTGAACCTGAAAATATCCAACAAAACGTGACACAATGATTTATCTGTCATCGGGATTATATTACATACGTTTAAAAATGCTTAAATGTTTTTAATATATCTAATTTGTGTTAATTTGCAACACTAACGTTCGTTTTTTCGTTCGTGTTTCAGTCAGTGTACGTTAACTTACCTGTCCAACGAACAATTTGAAGCAAATCATTTGGATTACATTTCCACGTAACTTAATGTTAGCTAAGTTACGGGTTGTTTTATTTGGATGTCACACT
>OMNS01086005.1:0-10504 GCA_900303225.1 Laemonema laureysi
GTACCGTGATTAGAATCTGTTTAGAATCATCCTCAACATTTGGCGAGCCAGCCAGGAGGTTCTTCAACATTTGGCGAACTAGCAGGAAGGGGGATGAGGGGAAATCATATTAAGGTGGCCTCCCTCATGCCAGTTGGTCTGGGGGATCTATTGTATTACTGTAGCATCAAAGAAGGGTAGAACAGTGGGGGTTGGAGACAGAGGTCTGATGGGGAAGATGGTGAGGACAGGATGAAGGTGAGGCCAAATTAAACTAATCTTCTACATTCCTCCGTTTGAGACTTATAAGTTTCACCAATAATATTAACCCAAGAAAACCTATATCAAAAATGTTACACTTGCACGAGTACCTAATACGCATTACATAGTTATTAGAAAATAAAATTAAAAAAAACAATTGCAAGCATGTACACACTAGTAAAAGCAAATACTTAACATAATAATGAAGGAAACAATCATTCTATATCAACAACACGTAAAACTATCAAAACCATCGTCTTACATAAATGAGATACAGAAGGGGCAGGGAACCACTGCACGGTCAATCTGATTGATCACTTTCAAGATGAACATCAAAGCGTGGATCTACATTTGGAAAGTCACCAACGAAAGGAACATCCATCATCATCAAGTTTGTGGTTTTGAAGCAAGGTGATGAAGAGGGGGGGCAATTGTTTTGGCTCGGTGGAGCCCATGCATACTGTCTGGGGTGGGTAGTGCATTTGTCCCTGAAATGACCTGTTCGTCCACATCCCCAGCAGTGCTCATTTGACTGGGCATAGTCTTTTTCATGGCCTCGCCTTCTTCTTGTTTGCCCGTCTCTTTGTCCGTGCCACTGTTCAGGATGTGGGTTCCCGATATTCACTAATCCAGGTTGGAGAGGGCACCGTTGTTTTTGCCGGCATTGCACTTGCCGGGGCGCCATCCTGGCGAACTCCTTCTCTCGGTCTCTTGGTCCGTGATGTCTCTTCGTCTCTGTTTCTCTTTCTTTCTTGTACGCGTGGCCGTCGGATTGATGACCGCTCCAGGCTTCCCTCCAGCATTCTCAGTGCTTCTTCTGGCTCCTCTACTGTTGTACTGGGGTGCCAACCAATGTCCTGTAGTACTCCCGGGGTCATGGCGTCTTTTAAGTCTGTGCTTTTTAATTGTTCTTTTGTTAAGAAGCAATTGGAGATGGCAACCAATCCGACCTTTTTAAGAATGTTGCCGTCCTCGTCTTCTTCTACCACCATTTGGTGTGCATGGTGTTTGACAGGAGCACTTGGAGAGGTGGGAATGGGACATGGAGGGGTAGGAATGGGGCATGTGTCTTAGTAGACGGGTGGTGGTGGTGTGTAGTCATCCTTGATGTTCATGACCATATCCTCCATCTGGCGTATCCTCTTTAGTAGCCACATTTTTTCGGATTGTGCTATCCAGTGTGAGATACATCCGCGATGTGCAGCTTGTCCAATCTTGAATAGTGTGTAGGATGTAAATGGTGTGCAGGATTTCTTGGTCGAGGTCATCCATTTTGTGGCAGGTTTTGATGGATTTGCCATGCATTGATGTCATGTATGACAGTGGTGTGGTCAGGGTGGATGGTTCCCATATGTTGGCCATTTTTTAAGTTTATCTGTCCTGCCTTTCTCTTTTTTTAATCTATTAATTAAATATGGGTGGGGGATGTAAAAGTAATTACGTGGAAGATTAAAAGCTAGCAATTACAAGGCCCCACTGCCTGGGGGATCTATTGTATTACTGTAGCATCAAAGAAGGGTAGAACAGTGGGGGTTGGACACGGAGGTCTGATGGGGAGGATGGTGAGGACAGGAGGTGAGGCCAAATTAAACTAATCTTCTACAACATGTAAAGTACCATGTTAATATAGTTCTGCCTTGTGCACTTAGTCATTAAGCTCCAATAACATGGATCTAATTGCTGCTCAGGATCCAATACGAGGGTACAGCTTCATAGCTGTCAGAAAGTTTCAGTTTATCCGAAAATTCGGCCTGTTTCTTGAGGAGCCCGAAGGGCGGGAAGGACGCGATGTCGTGGAGGTAGTGTTCATGCTGGTTGTGTTCGTGGGGGATGTTTCGTCCAACTCCTGAGAGTAACCGCGGAGGCGACGAGCTATGTCGTTATCCGAAGCGGGGCATTTTGAGATCATAATTGCCCCATTTATCCCATGTTCAATCCATAGCAGGCCACTGTTGCGTCCGAAGCTTCAATCACAGCATCCTTTACCCAATATCCATAAGAATAGGTGTCTGATACGGGTGCACAACTGTAGTTACAGTATATGCAAGCTGTCTGGCCCTCGATCTTTACCCATGTACATGCAGTCCACTTAGCCGTCAGTTTGGTTCGATTCAGTACCCGGATTTCTACGGTGTTGGGGGTAATTGCTAGGATTTCGCCATCCCTGCTTGGTTATCAGTGCGGGACACAGTGTTACATTCAGCTAGTGAGTCTTCCCTTATATAATAATATTCCTTTCCTTATATAAATAATTCTTCACATATCGGTGATCAATGTCTGAAGGTGGAGTCTACTCCTCTCCATGCCCACGTCCAATAGGAGGTGCGGTATATGTCGGGGTAGGGCATGGTCGGAGGAGGTGTGGCTCATGTGTTGGATTGATCAGACTGTGTATTGTTTCCCATTCCAACGATGGATAGTATCCGTCGATCCAGATAGCGTCTCATGACTGGGTTGGTGGTCCATACAGACATGTTTCCACACATAAGCGCCACATAGGTTGTGTGCACTGGGTCAGCATAATTTGGTCCCCACCTTAGTAGTAGTTGGCGTTACATTGCACTCGTACTGCGTTGAATATCCAAGGCCATTCTGAGGGAATTCGTAAGACTGGTTGACTGTACCACACTGTTGGTATACCGCCCTGTCTATGGTGTCCTAGTGCGACAGGTGGCACTATCGGCTGTCCTGGGGTGAGGGATGTCATTTAAATCAATGGGGTGGCTCAAAGCAATAATTGGTGCAAAAATATCCTCCTGACCCACAACCACTGCGAGTATTGTCCCAATCTCTTGTGGGCATTGTTAGGGAAATTTCGTCATTTATTAGTAACAATTTAATGTCACCGTCCGGTCCTCGTCGGGTCATTTGTCTAGGCATTGGTTGTGAAATCTGTCATCGTCTGTTTGTCTGATAGTTAGTCATATTGCCTACTGTCTCCTGGTCATTTTCTTCTTCAGCCATCTCAGCATTTTACGAAACTTGGAGAGAGGTAGTTGTTCTGTAGTTCTTGTTGGCAGGTTTCTTACGGCATTTACTGTAGCTCCCACAGAGTAAATGCCTTGGAGGGGTATTGTTACCATGTATACGGAAAGCGCCACCTCTAGGCATTCCTGCCTAGGAACACCGTTGGCCACTCTGTTGGCCAACAGTTTTGGCTTCTGTAACACCCCATTCCTTCGCCAGTCTTCTGAGGTGACTGTATACCTCTTTGTCTTCATTTGGGCTTTTGCTGCATTGCTCCCCCAGCCATCAAGGGTGGTGGCTATGCAGAACAGGGTGCTAGCTTCCAGCCCACTCTCTCTAGGTACTGGTGGAAGGGACATTATCAGGATGTAAGGGTTCCGAAGTACTTCTTTAATCAGGCTGGCCCAGGTTGTCAATTCCCCTGGTGCAACCCAACCTTCTCGGAAAGCTTGTGCTTTCTGGTGATCTGGGAGCGCCTCCAGTCCTGGGATGTATGCTGGCTCGGAAGGATCCCGATACACTCTGAACGCCTTCATATGACGTGTAGACCCCATCGGAGGGTTTGTGTTAGCTGCGAATCCCTGGTCATCTGGCCAGCTTCGATCGATTGCCCTCTCTAAGATTCCTCCTGGTATGTTGGCCATAAGGAAAAGGGGGCAGTAGGTTGTCTAAGTCTAAGTTGTTCTCTGGAACCTCGTCGTTTGGTTGGCTTGGATCGGGTCTTAACACAGGGTCTTGGGGAGCCTGCGTTTCTCTTTCATCTAGTGGGGATTGTGATTCAGATACCTGTCTTCGGTATGGGGCTCGAGATCGTATTCCGGGTACAAAGCCTGCATTTCAGCTATTTTAGTCCATAGCTCATAATGCGCTATTTGCTTTCCTTTTGCTCCTTCAAATCCGTTTTCTTCCCAGATTGAAAAGTCTTCTTTCAGGGCTTGGGCGCAAGTTCAAGGAGGCCTTCGAGAACAGCAGTAACCTCTCCCACTTGAGCGCTACCGGTTACTCTCCCTCGTTGTCTATAGCACTCCTTGTCTCCCTGTTTTAGTATGAAGCCCCAGTAGGCCGTGTGGTCCTGGCCTTTTCGGTATTCATCCGTATACAATGTCCATTCATACGTTCCCCACCTGGTGTTTGTAGCTTTGGTGCTTTCTACGGTCCCTTTCCGTAGGAAACGATGTACGTTACTTTGAGTTGTGATTTGGATTTGTTATCCTTTAAGGAACTCCAGTATCTAGCTATCACTGCTAGTTATTTTTCTTCTGCAGGATATTTCTGTTCTACTGTGGTTAACACATAACTTCACAAGGTTATTAATTGCTTTCCTTCATTGCTTACACATGCTCATCAACGTTAACCACTGCTATCAGCCGGGTGGTTGGATCTTGGGGTTGTAGACGCACCGCGTCTTTAATGGCTTTTTGAAGGTCTTCCAGGTTATTTTGATCTGTAGCTGTCCAAATGAATGTGGTGTCTTATTTTTTCCTTAGGCACGCATATAGCGGTTTGGCATGTTTCTGATATCCTGGGACATGGTCTCACACATAGTTGCACAGTCCAAGTATCTGACAATCCTAGGTCTGTAGAGACTTGATTCCAGGCCATTCAATACGTCCATTACAGCTGACTGGCCGTACATAGGCCTTTCCTTTGTGGGTAAATGCCGTCTTAGCTTGCGACTGTCTTGCTAAGGGTAGGGAGAAAAATCCATTTGCCAGATCGATGCAAGATTTATACTTTTTTACTTGCAGAGTTTTTCGTGCCTTGTGGGTTAATCAGGCTGGCTTTGTTAGCGATTGTTCTTCTATTTAACGCTTTGAATTGATAACCGGTCTCCATCCTCCGTCTGGTTTCTTCACGGCTTGTATAGGGCTATTAGTGATAGGGTTTGGTTCTTCTCGAATTATTGCTAGTTGAGTTAATTCTTTCACTATTCTGTCCATTTCTTCTATGGCTCCGGGGTAAAGGGTATTATGGCTGGATGCACTCCTCCTGTTATTGTGTACAGATATTTGGATGGTAGGTTTCCACAATAATTTTTAAACCAGGATACTTGTGCCGTTGTTATTAGTCTCCGTAGTCTTTGTTTCCCGTCTTCAGAGAAATCACTTTCTTTAATCTTTTCTTCTAGTACTATTGGGATGTCTACTGGTTTATACCAGTCTGAGGTCTCAGGTATATGTCCGAGCATCAACTCGGACATATACATTACATTACAAAGCATTAGTAAATGCTTTGTAATTGTTTTAATTTATTCTTCATGGGTTTTCTTTGTTTCTTCTGTGTCTTTAATTCTTTCAGATCTTTAGTGGTAACTAAGTCATTAGGTCCTAATAGCCATACTACTCCTTTCCATATACTAAAAGGCACTGTACTGACCTCTCCATTGGCAAACTGTACTTTGAGGTGTCTGATGGTTTTAAGGCTTTTGCGGGTCATTGACACCTCTGCTCCGGTGTCTACTAGGTAGGGCTTTCCATCCACGTCGGCGTAGATATTATTCTCCTTCCATGACAGTGATGGCCCGCGCCTGTCATTCCATTACCTCCAGCAGCCTGATTCATCTCGGCCCGGATAGCGTCTTTTCCAGCTTGGTCCAGCTTATTATAGTCCTCCGGGGATAGGTAAGGGGTCCTTCAGGTTGCAGGTGGACCGCTCTGACCTTGTCGTGGGGGGTTCTGTTGATGTTGTGGTGTTGACGGACCTCTTTGTCCCTGTAATCTCTGGTCTTGGGGACGTTGCCGGTCGAAGTATGGACTATGGTGGAAAGGTTGTGGGTGACTCTAGGTCCTCTCCACGGTGGTTGTTGAGCCGGAGGATAGCTGTCTCTCCTCTGTTGTCTCTGTTTCTTTAACACAGGTAACGCTCTAGCGGTAGTTACCTGAGTTGTTATTTGGTGCCATATTCTGGCTAATGGCTGTCTGTCATTCAGAGCTTCCCTACTCTGTTGGATTAGTTCTTCTTCCTCAGCCACTTCAATTGTCTCACTTTAGGTGGGCTGCAAGCTCATTGCACTTTTACCTTAGCACTAGTTATGCTATTAGCTACTTGTCTAGGCTTGTCTGTGCTCTTATGATTTCTGGTAACTAGTTGTCTTGCCTACCGATGTTGAATGCACTTATTGTAAGTCGCTTTGGATAAAAGCGTCTGCTAAATGACTGTAATGTAATGTAATGTAATGTACTTTTTACTTTTGTTTCTTATAGTAGCCTCTTGTTAGGACTTTCGTTGTCAGCCATTGCTCAGCTTCTGAAGCAAAGGACGGCAGGTTTTCTCCATTTTCCTCTGGCTCTGAATCGTCTTGGGGCTCCATTTGGGGGTCCTGACGTGGTGTGGATGTGTCCCTTTCGGATGTTCTGGTTTCTCTCTCTCTGGGTTCGTCTCTGCTTCTTGGTAGTGACCATTCCCGTCCTGGTGTAGCTGGTGAAGGGCCAGGGGCGGTCGGCAGCGAATCTAGGTGTACTGGTATAGGGCTTAGTTTGACCACCGCTACCCTGCGTTTCTAGGGGGGTTGATGCTGGGTAAGCACTATGCGGGGACGATTCTGCTGCTCGCAGGCAGCTTCGCTAGGCCCTGGATTAGGTGGTGCTGCATACTGAGGGGGTCTTCTGTAAGTTTGAGTTGTTTTAATGGCACATGGATTATTGCGTGATAGTCGGTGTCTCCTCAACTGGTTATCAGTACCTCTTTCTTTTCTTTTTGGTAAGTCTGTATTTGATCACTGAGTTCCCTCCGATAGCCTTTCCCGGTGTCGGTTCTTAGCTCTTTCTTGAATGCTTAGTTGATGGGTTGTAGGGAATCATCAGCAAGAATTATTAACACATCTCCGGTCAAGTCCCATGGATTTCCTACCCAATTAATTATGGTGATGCCACAGGCTCGCTTTGTTCTCTTGCTTGGGGCTGATCCAACTTGCGATCCTCCAGCTGTTTTCTCGCTCCTCTCTGTGATGTTTGTGTGAGTACTGCGAGGTCTTCATTCTGGGACAGATTGAAGGTCTGCCCCCTTTCTGAGTCAGAGGCAAAATGTGGATACATTGGAGGTATTTCTCTGGCTGTGGGTTGTCCTCCTTTTGGCTCATCCTCCTCTTCATCTTCCTCCTCTTCAGACTCCTCATTCTCCTGACCGACTTCATGGATGTATGATGTTACGCTCCTCACTTCTTCTTCGGTTCCTTTCCCATATCTGGCTAACGCTTCTAGGCTTTCTTTGTAGCTTTTATGTCGTGATATCATTTTAGCTGCTGTGTCCACACAATCAGCTCTCACTCCCATCTCGCCAGCTACCATCTTGATCCACCCGTCGTGGTCCACATCTGGGCTGATTAAGCCAGTTATCTTTTCCCATTCTTGCGGCGGGTTTTCCAGCTGTCTAACCCACCATTCTAACCATTCCTTTCTCCCTGCCTCTTTCTTTAGGTTTCCTGGTCCTCGTTCCACTATGATTATCCAATTGTTAGTCAGGGGCTTCTCACACAGATAGTAGGGATTGTCTTTATATGTGATTCTATTTCTTGTGGGTTAATTGAAGGGTTTAGGTCTTTTATGACTGTTTGTCTGGATGCATGCCATGTATGGGGACCTTTCCCCATAAACAGTATTCTATTGTGAAACCTGTTGTCCAGTAACGGTTGATAACAGGTCATGGGGAGATTCGCCTAGCCCCTAACTATCTTGTCCACCAGACGTCTACCCCGCTAACATTGGCACTCCACCCCTAAGCATAACCCTGGAATTTGGAAATCTTGTCAAAATAGCAGCGGCAAGCCCTCACAGCCCCGTTGGGCTGTGGGAGGAATCTTCTCTTGTTGGACCGATTGAAGTGCTAACCTATTTACTAAACTGTGTCTAATCTGCTGCTGATTTGAGCCCGTTTTGCACAGAGATGTCTGAGGTCTTTTCGGTCCTCCACCGGGGTCGGCACCTCTGGTCCAAGATTCTTCGTATTTTCGCACTTCTCAGATGCTTTTATTACAATCAGAAATGTATCAGGTTACATACTTGATACACACCCCTGTATGATATCATACTTGTTATTCTCACTTGTTTTTCCCAAAAACACCACTTGTTTTTCCCAAAGACACCTGGCATGGGCGGGTTTTCCCCGTACCATCCCATACAAAAACTGCCATCGTACCCATCCAAACTTGTTTTTCTCAGTTTTTCTCCGAATGCTACTCTGGTTCTCCGAATACTACTCTGGCTATGAGCCAAACCTGCATCAGCCGAGCCAAAACTGCATCGGCTAAGCCAAAACTGCCAAGGCCGAAGCTTAACTGGCCAAAGCCCAGATTGTACTTGATCTAACAGCGAGTCGCACCAGACCTGCATGTTGCAACACAGTGGTTCATAATCATCACAATCATGAATACCTTATAATACATTTAAGTAACTGTTTAAGTCATCTCGTAGTTATTATAGACATACACACAGATCTGTGTTTCGTATCATAAAGCACTTCATCATCCTTATTCCGTTAAATGATCACTGAGTACCTCCTCAATCTCATCTCATTAAATGTTAAGTGTAGAATAGTAGAATAGTTGATAATAGATTAAGTATTAAGTAGTATTAAGTATTAAGATAAAGTAGATTATTTTACCATGTTTACAGTTACATAGATATGGATACAGTTAAATAGATGGTTACATGATTACGTGGTTACATGATTACATGGCTTTGTGAATCATACTTCTTCAATATTTGGTGAATGACATGTTTAGTAGAAATCTTTAGTAGTTTCTTCTCCTTCAAAGTAAAGGCGTTTCCTTTGCTTTTCTTCCCATTGTATTTTGATGCTCTGGGAGTCACATGATTTCACCACAGACAATACAAAGTACAGCAGTACTTTATACCCTTGAAGTAATACTTTAGTTTCACTCTTCAACCCTCAGTACCAACATAATTACTGGAACCTGGTGGTTTTATGGCTTCGTATCATATTTTATTTTTATTATTTTATTATTCGGATCAACTTCATCACACCTTTGCTCTGTGTTGTCTCATCATTTCATACATGTTCTGGTGGAGGCCCAGCCCTGATGGAGACCTTTGGAACACCATCATAAAGGTTTTAGACGTAGTTAGATTGTTAGTTGTTCAAAGTCTCCTTCCTCATATCCGTCTTCTACACTGAGGAGCCCAGAAGCTCAATCTTTACTCTCAAAACCTTTATGACCGTTTTAATATTCTGTCTTCTGAAGACTTATTTTGTGTTTTTATTATAGTCTCTTTATTAAATTCCTTGCGTTTGTATTTTTATATTTTCATACTTCGTGGAGCAGCACATGTTTTCAATGCAGACAAGATAAGGTACAGTTTGCTACGTTTCATATTTTCTTTAGATTATTGGTAATATAATCTTCCTTTACTGATATATTCTTATGAAATGAATCTGTTTCCTGTCCAAGGTTGGTGTTTCCAGGTTTCTGCTGTAAATATATTACATACTACTGGGTAGCTTTTGAATTTCCTCCTGGGGACCAATGAAGCCTTATTGATGGTGGAGTGTATGTGTGGTTGCTGGCTGGTTTCAGCAGCCTCACCTGAGCCCCAGTCAGGCTGGTCAGACTCTGGGGCTGGTGAGGCTGCACACCTGTGGTGCATCGGCCAATCAAGGCACACAGGATAAACCAGCCTCCACCACACACACACACACACACAAGAGACAGAGAGTTAACATGTTAGCATTTTACCACCTGCTCTGCCTACAAACATGTCCAAACTTACAATAAACCAGTTTCTACACAACGTCCACCTGTGTCTCAGCGTCGGATCAGCTCAGGAAAAACCTCTTATATGGCAGGTAGCAAGGAGTATTGCTGTATTGATATAATGCAAAGTCACAAGTAACTAAAGCTGTCAGATAAATGTAGTGGAGTAAAAAGTACAATATTTGCCTCTGAGATGTGGAGTAGAAGTATAAAGTAGCGGAAAATATAAATACTCAAGCAAAGTTGTGGACTTTTATTGTGGAGTTTCAGTTTGTACTGTAGTGAGGTCAGTTTGGTTGTGGAGTTTTATATGTAACACTAGTTACTTATTGATGGTCTTATGACGTCAATACACTGATCTTTAGACTCTTGGTGTTCTCCTGACTATTAAGGAGCTGACTCACTGCCCAACACCAGAAAACACCAACAAACACCAACATGGGGTCAGTGTGTCTTGCTGTTGGCACACTGGAAACACTTAATCTGACAACAGGCCAACGTGTTGAGTCTGTGGAGGCCAATGTGTTGAGTCTGTGGAGGCCAAAGTTCTACAGTTGGGTGTTGGTGTTTGCTGGGGCAGTGTGTAAA
>OMNS01086008.1:0-14730 GCA_900303225.1 Laemonema laureysi
CCGAACACCACAAACACGGCCGACAGTCAAGTTCAATGACTAAGCAAATTAGCCTTGCTGAGGTGACACCTGCAGACCCCAACATTTGTAAAGGGTGGTTCGTCAGGGAAAAGTCTGTCTTTGGGTAAATCTGCCATTTTCTGTCCAAGGGGTTGGCCTTTGACTTTTCTGCAAGTCACACACTTTGACAGAAACCTCCTCACCACTGAGTTAGCTGAGGGGATCCAATATCTCTGGCGCACTTGTGAGAGCATGTAGAGTCTTCTGCAGTGCCCAATCTTCTCATGAATGTCCTGCAAGATCAACATGGTGACATGCAAGTCCTTTGGGATGATAGTGGATGCTTTACATGCTCTGGCATAGCAGCAGCAGAGAGACGACCTCCAACTCTCAGTACTCCATTCTGAATGATTGGATCAAGCTTTCTCAAGTGACTCAAGTGTGGTTTTCTTCACACCAATGCCTTTCTTCAGCAAGCAGATTTCTTCTTGAAATGTTTCACCTTGGCAGAAGTTGATGATCTCCATTTCCACTATTGTCAAGTCCTCTACTGTGAGGACAGTCTTTGTCTCTTTGCCAAGCTTAGTCGACTCTCTGATGACAGCAATCCGATTGGCAACGAAGGTTTTAAAGCTAAGCTTTTCATTCTCTATGTATTTCAACACAGTCGTGCTGTCGGTCCAGAATGTCGAGTCAATGAGATCCATTTGAAGCTCTTTCCTCAACATCTTGTCTGTTCACAGCAACCACCGCTGCAGTCAGTTCCATACGTGGAATAGTGGTCAGCTTCAGTGGCGCCACACGTGATCTTCCCATCATGAAAGCACAGTGAACACGTCCATCCACAAATGTCAGTCTCAGGTAAGAGACTGTTCCGTATCCAATTTCACTTCCATCAGAAAAGTGGTGGAGCTGTGCACTTTCAACAGGTCCAAAATGTGATGGTGTCACACATCTCGGTATGGTTACAACTGACAACTGGTGTAGCTCTTGTAGCCAAGCATTCCACTTCCTACTCAACTGATCTGGAATCTCGTCATCCCAAGCAAGACCTTTGCATAGTTGTTGCATGAGCATCCTTGCGGGAAGAATTGCAGGTGCAAGAAATCCCAGCAAATCATAGACTGAGCTTGTGACTGAGAGAATTCCTCGTCTTGTGATAGGCTTGTTTTTGACATTAATCTTGAACTTGAAAGAGTCTGATTCTGTGCACCATAGCACACCTAATGCTCTTTCCATTGGGAGCACATCATGGGATAAGTCCCAAGTCTCTGACATCCTTGGCTCTCTCACAGTCAGGAACAGAGACAAGTAAGGCACGGCTGTTACTTGTCCATTTTGTCAGATGGAATCCTCCAACTGTGAGGTCCTTGCACAGTTCGACTGCTTGAGCTCCACTTGCAACTGATTTCAAACAGTCGTCTACGTAAACATTCTTCAGAACTGTGTCCACAGCCTCAGGTGACGACTTGCTATGGTTCTCCTCTGCTGTTCTTCGGAGCGTGTAATTTGCACAACTTGGAGAGGAAGTCGCACCGAAAAGGTGAACAACCATCCTGTATTCAGCGATGTTCTGGCTTGGGTCTCCTGCTGGCCACCATAGGAAGCACAGTAGGTCAGTGTCGTCTTCAGGAACCCTCACTTGGTGATGCATTGCTTCTACATCAGCAATCATAGCGACTGGTTCTTGCCTGAAGCGCAACAAAACTCCAACAAGCGAGTAGAAGCTCACTGTTAAGTGAGACTCCTTGATAGCTGGTCGCACAGTCAAATACCACACAGAGCTTGTTCTTTTGTGGATGGTATACCCCGTGGTGGGGAATATACCACACTTTATCATCCTGGCGGTTCAGATGTGTCACCGGCAATTCAGTGGCATATCCTTTGTTCAGCATGTCATTCATGAATGCAACATATTCTTTATGGAACGTAGGATCACATCTTTCACCAGTTTGTTCTTGAGGTTTAGTGCACGCTGCAGAACGGCACTTCTGTTGTTTGGCATTTGAACATTCAACTTCTTCATGGGAAGATTTAGGTAGTAATGTCCATCCTTAAGGTGAGCAGACCTAGTCACAGAGTCCATGAAGTAGTGATCCTCTTGTGACATTTCAGATTTGTCATCGCAGTTTCGTTCAAGGAAGTCGTGATTATACTGTTGGATGAGCAACTCTTCCACACTGTCAATGGAAATTCTGTTAACAGCAGCAGATGGTCGTGTGCTGTCATCCACTCTCGTGTCTGCCTCCCTGAGTGGTCCGTTCAGAATCCATCCAAGTGCTGTCTTAACAGCATATGGTCCACTGTCCTGGCTCGGAATCACTTCCCATGGCTCCAAGATGCTGTATTTTTTGGTTCCAATGAGAAGTTCCACATTTGCATCAATGTGAGGCAGTCTTACTTCATTGAGGTATGGCCATTTCTCAACCTCCTTCTGTAGTGGCATTCTCTCTGGATACTGGAATCTGAAGACCTTCGATAGAGCAATTATTGTCTTCTAGACTGCTAACTTCCAAATCGGTGAGTATATAGCTCTCTACTCGCCTTCTAGCATTGATGATCACTTTAGCCATAAACTGCAAGCATTGTTCAGTCTTTGGTTGAAACCAAAGTTGCTGGTCAATGTCCTTTTCTTCAGCATTGAGACATGATGCTGCTGCACAATTGCACTCAATTAACTCTTCATATCGTTTCTTATACACTTTAAATCCCTTTTGAATGTCATGAACAGTTGGCAAGTCTTCACTGTTCAAAAGTAGCTCAATTTCGTTTGATTTTGCAGTCACTTGTGCTAGTTTACCTCTTCTGGTGTTTGTGAGGATATGCAGTTTATTCTCTGCTCCTTTAGCTGTCAGCGCTCTCTGGCGGTCATCACAAGTATTGACACCCACATCCTCCTTTTCACTCATCGTTGTTCCAAAACATTCCACGACGTTGCAGCTAATTCACTCACAAGCCTTGTTTCAGTCGGACACAGCTGTCTTCGGTTATAATACAACACAAATCCTTACAATTCCATCCAAAATCAGTTCAGTCACGTTCAGGTTGAGGAATCATAAAATCTGGTTTGATAAGCACTTTCACTTAGCTTTTCTTAGCGAAATCAATGCATTCTTAATGACCGCGATGCTAAGCTAACTCCAATGCTTGCTGATTCACCCACTTAGCTTCTTTGCTAGTTTCTAATAGCTTCAATGGGTGAACTTTTCCGAGTTCTTTGCAGTCTGTTGACTTAAGTAAGCTTCTTCACTTTAGCAAGCCCTTTGAATGTAGTCAGCTTTTTGACTTTATTGTAGTGGCAAAATTTCAGGTTTTAATTTCTTTTGTTAATTTTAACCACTTATTCATGTGTGCAGCATGAAAGGTTGTTTGGACTCGTATCTGTGGCCAGCTTGCCGTTCCTATCATTCATTATCCACCAGATCGTTGACGTTGATGTCTTTTATTTCCTCTTTCATCAATGAACAAAAATCTTCACACTTGCAGCAGTTGTGAATATAGAATGTCAAATAAATAATCTATTAATTGCAAAACTGGTCGAAGACGGTCAAAAAGCTGTATGCTTCTGGCTACGCATATGTCTCTGTGTAACAGAGACTGCTTCCGCAGACAAGGTAGGCAGATGGATAACTCGGATGCGGAGATGATGTTTGTCAAGCATTGCCCCAACCCTGAGCTTTGCTCTATCTTTAAGTGTAAGCCTATTCATGAGTGGAGCGCACGTGACATACAGTTGAGGATTGATGACTATCAGAGAGAGTGGAGAGCCTCTGGCAGAGCACACAGAGATGTAAAGAGCCAGTGCACTGCTGTAACCTCTGCCCCAGTGCCTAGTCCAGTGGGCCACGCACAATGTTCCCCCTCTGTCAGTGACTCAGAGCCATGCCCCACTTCAAACCCCAGGCCCTCTCTCTGGTCCCTCTATGCCAGCTGTTTTACAGAACACTCAAGAGGCTGAGGAAAGGATTCTCTCTTGCATGATGTCAATGTTGGAACAGATGATGGGTAGAGTGCAACAGCGTAATAGCGCTCCCCGTGGAGGAAGATTCCAGAGTGGTAATTGTGAGCGGGCCTGTCATGTCTGCAATGACAATAAACACTCCACCGTCACTCACTGCATGTCAGAGAAGTTGTGTTTTGCCTGTCTAGCCCCGGGTCACACAAAGACCGTTTGCCCCACCAAGTTTTCCTCTCAGTCTACGGGAAACTAGTTGACCCATATTCAGGGGGAGATAGTATGGGTCTTAATTCGTCCTCCCAGTGTGAAGATATTTCTGATGCAGAGACCATTTATGCAACACACAAGACTTCATGGAGTAACGCTCAAGTTGTCTATCAGAACATACACAAAGTTGTTGGCAGTGACAGTCTTTTCTACACACCTGTGAGATTTGGTAATACAGTGACCTTGAATGCAATGCTAGATAGTGGCTCTATGGCTTGTACCATCAATGAGACCGCCAAAACGAAGCTTAGTGAAGCTGGAGTAATTACAGTACATGATCAGTTCAGCACAGATGTCGTCCTCATTGGCTGTGGTGGTCGCCGTGTCATGCCTAAGTTAGCTGTCTATTTGGCATGGAGGTGTATGGCTGCAAGATAACGGTTCCCACTCTCGTTGTCCAAGGCCAGCATGACGAGATGATATTAGGCACCAACATCATCAAGCATATCCTTCGTCAGTATAAGCAGTGTGATGCCTACTGGAAAGCTGTGTCTGCCCCTTGTCCTGCTGGTGATCCAGAGTCTGAGCAGTTCCTCTCCATGCTTGTTGGTCTGGACCGTTGGAGAGGTGAGAAGGTTCCTTGCAAGATAGGCACTGTCAGAAGCAACTCAGCAGTTTGCCTTAAACCTGGTTGTGAGTACTTGTGGGGAAAGCTGCCCAAGTCTGCTGCTGTGTCTCCTGGTAGCACTGTGGTGACGGAGCTCACGTCATGCCGCTCAGCTCCGAGAGGGATTCTGGTGGCGAGAATGGTGACGTTATTGTGGGGAGACAGGTGGCTCCCATTAAAGCTCATTAACACCTCAGACAAGCCTGTTTTGGTGAGAAGCAACGCAAAGTTAGCTGACGTTTTTCACCTGTATTGCTCTCGAAGACATGGATGTCAGCGACACAGCGGAGCTATCAATGGCCAGTTGTTCCCTGGGAGCCAGCCCTTCTGAAAACAAGGAGTGTTCTGCCAATGAAAAGCTCAAGTCAGTTGGATTGAGTGATATTGACATAAACTCCTGTGATGTGTCTACACAGTGTAAGGACAGGCTGACTGAACTGATTGGGCACTCTTTTCACGCCACCATCTGGATTGCGGAGAAGCAAAGGGATTCGTCCACCGTATACACCTCTCAGACCGCAGGCCGTTCCGGCTCCCATTCAGACGTGTGCCTCCCAGTCAATATCAGAAGCTGCGCCAAGTACTGAGCGAGATGGAGGAAAGAGAGATTATAAGGAAGTCCACCAGTGAATATGCATCTCCATTGGTTCTCGTATGGAAAAAGAATGGAGATCTTCGTGTCTGTACAGATTTCCGCTGGTTGAACAAGTGAACTTTTAAAGACGCTCACCCTCTCCCTCACCAGGCGGACTGCTTGGCGGCTCTTGGAGGAAACTCTCTGACTTTCGGGTTCTACAACATGCCGCTGCACAAAGATGACAGGAAGAACTCTGCCTTCACCACTCCAATCGGCTTGTACAAGTACAATTGTTTGCCACAAGGCCCTTTGCTCCTGATGAAGGGACGGCTCTACAACGCTTGGAGATGGTGTTTAGCAGACTGCGTAGCCACAACCTGAAACTGGCCCCCAAGAAGTGCTTTTTCCTGTGAGGTTCCTTGGGCACATAGTTGATGAATCCAGTGTGTCAACTGACCCTAGTCACTAGATTGAGGGCATCATGCAGATGACAAGTGCTGACCTGATGGAGGCAGATGGCGTGACATCCTCTGCAAGGCGTGTCAGGTCTTTCCTGGGGATGATCAATTATTACCAACACTTTGTGCCCAATTACTCTGCTGTTGCCAAGCCCCTCTTCTCTCTGTTGTCGGGACAGAAATGTAAAAGTAAAGAAAAACAGAAGCACAAGCAACGATCACAAAGCAGGAAGTTAAGTGTATCTGACTGGACCCCTGACACAGAACAGGCTTTCCAGAAGCTGAAGTCAATGCTGGCTGAAACAGTTGTCTTGGCTCACCCTGACTTCGCCCTCCCTTTCATGTTGTCTGTGGATGCCTCTCTAGACGGCATTGGCGCTGTTCTATCTCAGATTAAGGAGGGGGAAACCAAGGCGAGGCCCATTGCGTTTGTCAGCAAGTCCCTTTCTCAGTCTCAGAGAAATTACCCAGCACACCGTTTAGAATCTTTAGCATTGAAGTGGGCCATCTGCGACAGATTCAGTCATTGGTTAAAAGGCCATGCATTCACGGTGTGGACAGACAACAATCCGTTGACTCACCACAGCCACTTAGAGCTGCCGTCCTGAGGGAAGTCCACGGCGATGCTGGTCACCAGGGTCAATTCAGAGGTCTTGGGCTGGCCAGACAGAGATTCTTTTGGCTCAGTCTTGACAGAGATGTGAGGGATTATGTCCGCAGCTGCACGCGTTGCATCGTCAGCAAGGCAGCTGAACCTGCGGACAGGGCGCCCCTGGAGAGCATCGCGTCCACCAGGCCACTCCAGCTCGTTTGCATTGACTTTTGGTCAGCTGAGGATGCAAACAACAAAATGGTCGACGTACTGGTGATGACCGACCATTTTACAAGAATGGCCCAGGCATTTCCCTAGCAGGTCAGCCAAGCAGGTGGCGAGAGTCCTCTGGGACAAGGTTTTCTGTGTGTTCGGGTTCCCAGAACGTATCCACAGCGACCAAGGGGCCAGCTTTGAGAGTCAGCTGATCAGCGAGCTGCTGAGGGTCTCTGGTATCAGGAAATCACACACCATCCCTTATCATCCTATGGGCAACGGGAGTGTGGAACGGTTTAACAGAACTCTCGGCAACATGATCCGTGTTCTGACTCCTGATACGAAAGCCGGTCTTCAGACGCTGACGTTCATGTACAACAGCACAGTTCACGAGACAACAGGATATGCTCCTTTCTTTTTGATGGTCGGGCAGACTCCTCGTCTACCAGTCGATGTGCTTTTTCGCACTGTCCTGAATGATCCAACTGTAGTCAGTTATGACAAGTATGTGACATCCCTTGCAAAAGATCTAAAGGATGCCATGCTGATAGCTCAGGAACTTGTCACGAAAGAACAGCACCGCCACACTGAGCTCTACAACAGGAGAGCGAAAGGGCCTGCCATTGACGTTGGTGACCGTGTGTTGGTAGCCAACAAGAAGGAAAGAGGGAAGAGAAAGGTAGCAGATCATTGGGAATCAACTGTGTACACTGTAGTGGATAGGAACACCAAAACACACACATACAGGATACAGGACACAGTCACTGGACAGGAAAGAGTGGTCCACCGTAACATGTTGATGTTGGTGAATTTCCTGCCTGTAGATGACAAGTGTGCCCTCTGACCCAGGTTCATCCTTGCCTTCTGCTCAATTGTCGAGGTCGAGCGACGACTCGGCCTCAATTGATGGACAAGACTCCTTGCTGGATGGCATGGAGGAAGAACATGACTCTGGTTCAGGATCTCAGCGAGTGCATAGGGAGAACGGACAAGAGCCTGTAGACTCTGAGGAACGAACTCTAGAGTGGGTCGCTCAGTCACCATTTCCTGACTCCTCAAGTTGAGTTGCCTGGAAATGAAGGTACAGGATCTGCCCCTCTTGTCTCTCAGAGCAACCCAGAGATGTCTGAAGGACCCACAGACCAGTCCATAACCTCTGACCTGAGACTTGTGACTGACACTGACGTTAATACAGATGTTGCTGGACACACAGATGGACGGTCGGATAGTTGTGACAGACATGCTCACACTTACACAGCCTGATGGACTGGCTGTTGTGACACAGGGGACAGTGCCACTGACTCACATAGTATTGACACTTTAGCTACTTTCTCACGGTCTCAGAATCCTAGTTTATCTACACAGGTCAGTTGCCAGACTGATCCAAACTATGTCGAGACAAGACATTGCACACACACGTCCATCTTTGCAGTCTGTTTGCAGGTCAGTGTTTCCAGTCTTTCATGGTTAGACTGTAGAATTGAGGTCATAATGACACACATTTCCGTAATGTGGTTAAACCATGTTTGGTTAGTTTTAAGAAGATTCTTTTTATTTTTGCCTATAGGTTTTTAGTACACTGAAAAGGGGTATAAGGCACCCTACTGTCAGTGGTTGGTTGGAGAGTTTGTGCAGCTCTTCTTCCACTTCATCCTTATTGGATACCTTCGTGGTTGGCTGTCCCATAATTGGTGACCCTTTGTGTAGTGTTGACAGGTAGTGTACTTGCCTTCAGGAATACTATGTAGTCCTTGCTTGTATTTGGCAAAATTCAGTGGAGGTGGGTGTAACAGAGTTAGAAATTAAGTCTTGTGTTATATGTGATTTAGGTTATGATGAAGTGCTATAACTATGCACTCACAGTTATGCTCACTCTGAATGTGAAGTAATTAAGAGCAAGATATGTGCTCATTTTCCTGTTATTTTTCTGTTATTGCATTTATGTTAAAGTATCAGAGAAGCCGTATGCTTTGCATTGGATGCTGAAACATGTCCATCTATGCCTGAAGGCTTGATTTTGTTTTATTTTTCTAAGGATTAAATGCAAATAAATTCAAAAACTTCACCTCATCCCTGACTGCCATACAACCGTTTCATCTGATTAAAAACAAACATTCTCGTTACGTCACTTACGTCATATGCGCAGCACGAGATTTAAGTTATCCAATAGGAATTTAGCATCAAAATGTACCATTCATTTGAGTATTCCACATCATTCACTGTCAGATATTCACTCAGAATAAACTCTCAACGAAATGAAACACTTTAAACTAAACATCCAAATACAAAATACCAACAAAGCATTTTCCTATGATTTGGCTCCTACACGCCCTATTCTGAACCAGGTTTGTTGCACCTTCCAGACCAACAAGATTCCGCTTTTACTTGTAGAACGTTGATCATTTGAGAAACGTGAAAGTTATGCATGACGGGAAATTAATTTGCCGTTTCAACATACGATTATTTTGCAAATGTAATTGTGTTGTTATTACATCAATGTTGAGAATAGGGAAATCGTTCTATGAAAATAACGATGACAATACAGTTGAACCCCTTCATGATATTAATATTTCAAACTTTTCAGGTGGCCAAAGCTTTGGCCGTGCTGCGGTTCGAGGGGATCGTTCATGCAGACCTCAAGCTGGAGAACATGCTGGTCGATGGCCTCAAACCACCGGAGGTCAAGATCATTGACTTTGGCCTTGCCTGCCACGTCTCGCAGGTTCAGGTCGGCAGGAAGTTGTGTAAACGGTGGCACTAAATGTATTCCTTTTCTTTTCTTTTTTCTTCTTTTCCAAGGGCTCCGGAGGTCCTGCTGGGCCTGCCTTTCGACACGGCTGTCGACGTGTGGGCTATGGGGTGCGTGGCCCTCGAGCTGTACACCGGCGAGGCAATGTTTCCTGGGAACAACGACTACCAGATGGTTGGTTTAAAAGTTATACGTTTAAACATTTAAAAAAAAAATTTGCTTTTTTATTTAGCATTTAATTTGGGGCATTTTATTGGAAATCTTAAAATGAATAGTTGTTTTTTTTGAGTGTGAATATCATAAGAACCAAGTAATGAGAACAATGAGAAAGACAATAGACTTGTGAGATTGCATTTCATGGAGCATAATTTTCTGATGCTTAATGCACACTTAATATTAAAATATAACACTTAATAAAATAAGTAAATGATGGATTTCTGTCATCCATCACTTATCCAAGTTGAATTTATTGTATTATTTAAATTCTCAATCCATGTCTGCCTCTTGTGTTTCAGCTGAAGTTCATGTCCGAGACTCTGCCTTTTTCCGGAGCACATGTTGGCTTTTGGACTGACCGCATCTCAGTTTTTCAATGAGGTTGTCGCTGTGGGCACTCAAGGTAACACTGTTCCACCTGCCTGTCTAGCTTTCTACATTGTAGGAAGAGTAGTTCACTAAAACACTTCATAGACACCAAATGAGTACCGCAACAGTGGAGCTTGGACCGGCCCTGAGGAGCCCCATCTCGAGTCTCTGGACGGAGATTGAATATATCCAAATATCCATCCCTCACCTGAGCGAGGTTGCTCAGGTGTTGTCTGAAAATGATATAACTATAACTGTAGCCACAACTCAAGCTGCTAGAGGTTGCTAATGGGAAAACTTGCATAGTGCAGGCTTAAGACCTGGTAAGAAATTGGTAGAATATCACCTCTTCTTTTCCAATGGAAACAGTGTGTTTCACGCACTTCTTCCTCTGACATGAAGCTGGAGCTGGAAGAGGTCGATGAGCTCCAGGCCTTTGTGGACTTGCTGAAGAGCATGCTGCAGCTGGACCCCGAGCTGCGCATCACACCGCAGGGCGTGCTGACACACCCCTTCAGTGTCACCGCTGGCCATGGTGACGGCACCAGCTGGTAAGCCTTTTTTTAAGATACTTTCAGCTTTTTGTACTCGTGTCACTTTAGTTCAGAAAAGTCAAGGAAGGATGTGAACGAGTCGAACGGACGCAGGGTTGGTGATGGCACGAGTAGCACCTTTTTGTTAACGCACGAACAGAAATGTACGACACAAAAACTCTTTGCTTTTTCTTTCCGTTCCTCCTCCGTCCCCTAGCAGTAGCTAGGAGACCAGGAGAAGACAGGTGAATGGTACCGGCCTTACTCACCTTCTCATCAGGTCCCGAGAGACAATTTCTCCCCTGGGAATGATTTCGGTCCACTTCTCATCTTCTAAATGTATTCAAGTGTTTCAGGGCCATTATGACAAATGTATGATTCTGAATAATCTGGATGTTCAGTTCACACAGTTAAAGTGTGTAAAGTGTTTAAGTATAAACAAAACACATAAGCGACAAGTAGCCTATCCATTCTAGGCCCGTGTTCATCTGTGCACTGCGGAACACCCAACAGTGATTCACTGACTGATTTCCTTCCACAGAGACGTGTCCACCTCCAGCGACACGGCCGCAAGTCCAGAAGGGAGACCACAGCCGGGGGAGCCTCCCTGGTGCTCACAGAGCTGTCTCTGACAAGCGTTGGGGACAGTGTGGATCTTGGCAACAGCAACATTGGCAACAGGTAGGTGTCGCATGGTAACCTATCCAATTCAAGGCCCGTGTTCCATCTGTGAGCTGCTGAACGGCCCATCACTGATTTACTGACTGATTTCCTTCCAGCAACGTGCCAAGCTCTGGAGACGCAGATCTCCAAGGGGGCAGCGACAGGGTTGGGAGCGCTGCCCCGCCGCCCGATGACTGGTCCTTGTGCAGCATCGAGGACTGGGAGCGTGACGGCAGAGTGGACTCCCCACTGACCAGAGCCCACTGCAACAGCAGGAGTCGTGTGCTGAAGCATCCAGGTAAGCTCACCTACGAGGGATCAATGTGTGTTTAATTCAATACAGCAGCTGTACTGGTATGGCCTTTGAGTACTGCAAAGTTACCCACAATACAAGTTTGTTTTGCTCACAACTAAATAAATGACATATTACACAAGCAATTACCACAAATGTGTATTATAGTAAAACCGATTACAAGTGTGTGGGTGTGTGTGTCTCACTGTACTTCTTCCTCCAACAGGGCAGCACCAGTGGTCATCTCGGACGTTTCCGAACCTGTGACTCCAGCTGCAGACGCCCAGCCAGGTCTGTCTACAGTCGTCGCCCTTTTGCATGTTTGTTCAGATGTGTGACTGTCAACCATTCATTGTTTTTCCTTGTGATTTTCAGAGGCGCCAGTGAGAAGGGGCAGGGCCAAGCGCTTCTTCCGGAAGCTGCTGCAGCACAGGGTGATGACCACGCATCCGGTGCATCGCTGGGCGGCCGTCGCTGGGCCCTACGTTGTGGGAAGAGTGGTTCACTAAAACACAGTTTTCTTCATAGAACCACGAGACTAGCACCTGGACCGTTGGCACTGAACAGCCCAGTCTCAAGTCACTGGACGATCTCGCACAGGTGAGGGATGGATGTTCAATGTTAAACCTGCACCATGTCACTTCTCTACTGAAAAAAAAAAACTGTCATACGAACTAACGGTAGAGAACGGTAACTGTTGTCTGAAAATTATATAACTGTAGTTGCAACTCAAGCTGCTAAAGGTTGCTAATGGGGTAACTTGCATAGTGCAGGCTTAATAACACCTTCTTTTCCAACGAAAACAGTGTGTTTCACACACTTCTTCCTCTGACATGAAGGTTGGAGGTGGATGACCCCGAGCTGCGCATCACACCTTGGGACATGCTGACACACCACTTCAGCATCACCGCTGGCCATGGCAACGCTGACCACGACAGCACCAGCCAGTAAGCCAGTGTGGAGCTCAGCAGCAACAGAGGTGGCGTGTGGTAACCTATCCATTCAAGACCCATGTTCATCTGTGTGTTGCAGAACACCCATCACTGATTTACTGATTTTCCCCCCAGCATGTGTTGAGGTGCTGGGTTTGTTATTTTGTAGTTTGGAAATCACTGGTGCTCTGGTTTTTTTTTTGTTTACTTCAGTTTACGTTAGGGGGATGAGCTGGGTTCGACGGCCCACGCGTGGCTGGCTCAGCGACTTCCCCATCTTTTGTTCTTTTCTGCCGGGATCGCCAAGCCTTTTTCTGTTTATTTTCTCTTAAACATAAAGTATAATTTTGTTGTTTAAAAATAAAGTTGCCATTTTCTGTCAATTAGTCTCTGCGTCCTTTTTTATACAAGCATAGAGCATTTGGATGTTTAAAGATGGCGGCCTGTTTCCTCTAATCGTATTCACTTCACATCAAAACAAGCTTCCGTAGTTTAGCCAAGCCAGTGAGGAGGTAGGTCGGTAGGCGCGAGACGTGTTCTGTCCTTTGCCCCTAATCAAACTGTGTCCACCTGTTTTTAATTAAGAGTAGACATTTCGAAAGAGCCAGTGAAAAGTTGCGGTTAAAGACTGAGGATTTTGTTGTGCTGAAGAATATTACACCCTCACCTACCGTCACATATTGCTAGCTGGCTGCTGCTGCACTCCCACCCGTGTCCCGCGTTAACAGTTTATTGGAAGTGTAGGAGATTGTAACTTTGACCTCCTTATACTTTCGTTTTGCACATCTCTTAAATAATTGTCGACGCCTCCCTGCCTATGTAAACCACTGGGAATAGCCTTGAGTTCAAATTGTACTATGTAAATAAACCCCCCCACTCGATTATGAGTGCGGATGCGGCTCATAAGGCTTACATTAAACATAATTCCCCACACCGCTATTGCAAACAGTGCGCATATGTATGGTTTTTACACTGATAGAAGGGGTATTGAAACTTATGTATAACGTTACTCCTTTCGACCGCGTTGTGCGAGGTCATTATCTTGAATTCTTGAATATGACTGTTGAGAAGAAAGGCACTTGCATTTGTTACAAGATGTTTATTTCTTTCACATCAATCCTTGCCGAGGTCATGGCCACCACCTCTGATGCCTCCTCCAGGCCTGCAACACACAACATAGACTCCAAGTACCAGTCTTGGCTACTTGACTCTAGACAGCTGATATTACATTGTCTGTATTCAAATGACAACAACTAAATGTAATATGTGTTCCATTTTATCCTACGTATGTGCCATAATAGTATTGTCAACATAAAAACTGAGCCACCCTTTACATATTTTTTCATTACCTGAAGCATTTATTTTCTTCCCTTAGTTTCAGTGTGGATTGTGGGTGACAGCTATGTCCGGCGTGGTGCCCAGAGAGCTGTAGAGACCTTGGGAAGCAACCTCAGCGTGCCGGACATCCGCATCAGTTGGTTTGGCTGGGGTGGACTACGATGGAGAGGCCTTCTCCCCTTCTTTTCCAACTCCCTGCAAGGAAGAGCAGCCCCGGATGTCCTAATCATCCACTGTGGAAGCAATGACATGGGGGAGGTCAGCAGCGTCAAGCTGGTAAATTCAATGAAGGAGGACCTGCACCAGCTTGACCTCCAGCACCCTAACATGAAGCTCATATTTTCATCAGTGACCCAAAGGTGCCGGTGGTTGGTGCCAATCTGGCAAAGATTGACAAGGCCAGGAAATGTGGGGAACACTTCAGTGGTGTGCCAGTATTTTCACCTCAACATTGACACCACAGAGCAAGCTGTGCCATAATCAAGTATTAAGGAATGTATTGTATATAATGTATTATGGTCAATAAGTTGTTTGTAAGGTATGAAAAAAAAGGGTTCTGTACCCTGGAGTCAGTGCTTAAGTGATGCCTCTCAAAGTGTTAGAGAGGCACAGACGAGAAGTCCTGTCAGGAATCCAGTTCTGTCTTCTCATATTGAACATCCATTTGTTCAGCCTGCCTGGATCACCTAGAGGAAGACTTTACACAGACAAATATATATAAATATGTAAAGTAATATGTGTTAGGTTACGTCCTTCAAACTTCTTTACATGCAAACAATACAACTTAAATTAACTCAATTGCGAACGGGTGCTCGGATCTATGCTTTTAACGTAACGTTACCTCGCCAAGTCTAGCATTAACGTTACCGTATGGACAGTTTAACAAACATTACATACCGTTAGCTAACTAAGGTGGTTGAACATTGTTTATCAACCTCATACAGACACCTTTTGTTCAAAAGT
>OMNS01086021.1:0-12105 GCA_900303225.1 Laemonema laureysi
GCTGTTGCCATCCAGTTGGAGGAAGAGAGATTGGTGAAGATTAGAGATGTGCTAAAAGAGCTACCTGCCCTTCATTACAGGTATACACATACACACACACACACACACACACACACACACACACACACACACACACATATATATATATAGAGAGAGAGAGAGAGAGAGAGTATATATGAGAGATAATATAGAGAGTGAGAGTGTGTAAATGGAAAATGATGGGACGATTGTTCGTATCTTATAAAATGCGTTTAAACTCCTTTTGTGTTGGGTCTTTGTCTCCTCTGAGGACTCTGGAGTTTCTCATGTGCCACCTTGCGAGAATGGCTTCCCACTCCTCAGAGACCAACATGCACTCCAGGAACCTGTCCATTGTCTGGGCCCCCAATCTCCTCAGGTTGGTTTTACAGGGACACACCTACTTACAGATTGGTGATGATGAAAGATGAAAGGGATCTTTCAGGGATCTGTACAGAGCCCTGATCCCTTTGCTTTGATCAGGGTTTTAGATACTGGAAAAAAGAATTGATGTTGGATGGAGCACACATAGACATACACAGACATGTCTGGTTTAAATTAACATAACAGACTGACAAAAAATAGTTCTTTGATGTGAATGGGACTAACCTAATCTGACCTACATTTTATTGAACCAAAATTTGACCTAAATTACAAAAAACAGCCTTTACAATTTATATTTTTTTGTCTTAATTAAATGTATTGGTAACACTTTACACTAAGGGTACATTAATTAGCCATTAATTAACATTAGTTAAGTGCACTGACAGTTAATTAACAGTTAACTAATGGCTTGTAATCATAAACCTAACCCTAACCCACTGCCCCTAACCCTAACCCCTATACTAATGCTATATAATAATATAATAATAATTCTTATTACTGCATTAACTAGTGTTCATTATCATAATGTTCATTCATGGTTCATGTACCCTTAGTGTAATGTGTTACCAATGTATTGTGTGTGTGAAGGTCCAAGGCCATTGAGTCCTCTGGGTTCAACGGTACCGCTGCCTTCATGGAAGTGAGGGTGCAGTACATTGTTGTGGAGTTCGTCCTCACACACGTCTCTCAACTCTTCCTCGGCCAAGGTAGGTCTCCAGAGCTCCAACACACGGACGTTGTGTTGCTCATCTTATGGTCCAAAATCATGGGTTTAGTTAGCTGCAAGCGACTAAGAGGACCTATAATAAGTCTTATCTTAATGGCGATAAACTCACCAATATTGCACCTCTATGGACAGCTTGGGTCATCAACCTTTAATACAATAAAGTCTGTGAAGTGTTTCATTTTGCAGTGTTCTTCTTTAGAACGCTTCACAGACTTCACAGAACATGACAAATGTAGATTATGGTGAGTAGTAGCAGCAATATTGGCAAGTAGTTGCTTGCTTACTAGAACTTTGAATCACGTCAAATGTGTTCAAATATGTACACAGTTGTTGGATAATGCAACAATATGTTTCAAAGTGAGTCCTTTGTATTTATCTATAGGATATATTTCTTTCGTATAGACTGGTCTGTGTGATGCAAGCAAAACTTGATATTCCATAGAGACTTCTGCCTCAAAGGTTTTTACATTTTTTCTAATCTCACTTTGTGTTCCAGATTTACCACAGGATAGGTGGACATCCTTACCATTCACAACTGCAGCGTGTGCTCAGGAAGACCCAATCAATCGGGACGCCCCTCTAAATGTGGCCCACTATGGCCACATAAGTCCTGGTGATGGTCCAATTCCCATGAGACCCTACCATTCCATTATTGAAGGCACTGACAAGTATGTAGAATTATCCTTGTGTAGTGCATATATATACATTCACCCTAGCCACTACACTATCTTCTCTATAGTTCCATCATCTACTAGCTCTCTAGTAGATGATGGATGATGTATCTGTGTTGGTGCTCACCTTAATCTAGCAATGATTAGGGTGTATGTGGGTATTTCGCAACCTTAGTAAATGCCTGTGTGTGTGTGTGTGTGTGTGTGTGTGTGTGCTCTCCAATTAAGGAGGAAGGGGTCTCTCAAGGGCAGGAAGTGGATGTCCATCTTCAACATTGGAGGACGATTCCACGATCCATGGAGGAGGAGCAAGAACTCGCAGAAAGGTCATTAAATGAGACGTGTTAATAACCCATCATTAGGCATGCTATACTGGGCATTAGCACAAGAGGACAACTGCTCCAACCGCTATAATCCTGCATCTTGTTTCTATTGTTGCATTTTTCTATCAGAGAAAGACAGGCCTACATTGAGGCCAGCCAGAAGTATGGACTCCCTCAGCATTAAAAGTTATCCAAATGAAGGTACAGTTAAAGGAACATTGTGTCTCAGTTTTCTCCTCTATAAACAGGAAAGTTATCTGTATTTTACCAGCAGATTAGAATTAAGTGAGTGAGCACAGGTCTACATTTCTAAAGTAAAAGTCCCACCAGGTTGCTCACCCAATTGAGTTTTGCTAATCAGTAAATGACAATGGATGAAAATCTTGTTGGTTGAATTGTACTGACAGACTATGTTGCTTACATTGAGTGTAGAGATCAACTTTCAAATACATCTATATATTCATTGTATGAATCCATCCAACTTGTGTGTGTGGGGGCCCAGATAAGCAAATTACGGCCAGTCATCATTCCGTAATGTATGTATTACCTTGCAGTATTGTATAAGATCTAATTTAAAGGTTTTTCTTCAAGTTATGTAATGGGACACACTGTAGTCGAAATAACCCTAAATAAATATTAATATCCAATATACGGACAAAGTCCTATGGGTACCACTGATGCAGAGTATTACACTTCTCTTATTCATTTTTTCTAAAACATTTTTAGGATCCAGGCAACCTGTCCAACACTCCCCCACCATGTCAGGTTTGGGCGCTGTCCCCAGTCCCCTAATCAGCACAGGGGCAGGGCCCCCCCCTGGCGCTACGGCCAGCAGCGGCTATGCTGTCACCTATCGCAGGGGCACAGGCGTGGTGAGTGGGAGTGCGGGGACCCAGGGCACGTACAATGCCCTTGACCCGGGAGGTATCGGTGGCGGTGCTACGAGCGGAGATGGTCAGCCAGCAAACCCGTCCAGATCCCCGGGCCACTCCTTCGCCAAGTTAGGCCGTCGAGCAGCCATGCACATCTCAGGGCCTCACCAGGTCACCGTGCCCCTCCACATCACCTCCAACCTGGCCCTGGGAGTGCTGCAGGGGGGTGGAGGGGACAGGGTCATCCACTGTGGCAGGGACAGGGACGGAGGAGACCGGGCTGAAGGTAAGGAGAGAAGAGGTGGGAAGGTGGAGCCAAAGGACAAGAAGAAAAAGGAGGTAGAAAGAAAGAAGAAGGAGCAAGAAGGAGCAGGAGGAGAAACCGTTCTCACAACAGAGACATTGGTAGAGGACAAGCAAAATGAACAGAATCACATGGAAGAAGATGGGGAGAGCAGGGACAACGGGAAGACAGATGTGCAGAGCGGTGGGGAAGAGGCAGGAGAGAGCGAGGAGACGAGCGAAGATGAGGGGGTCATGGATGATGATCAGGTCAAGCCTGTGAAGAAAGTTGGAGGTGCTGAAATTGTGAATTCTGACCTGCGCCAAGATGTTACTCAATGCACTGAAGATGATGACAACAATGAATACATGGGTACTTTGTTTACAAAAATAATAATGAATGCAGAGTTTGAATTTGTGAAAACTGTGTTATCTGTTATGTATACTGGGAGTTGTAACTCTGCTAGCTGTTGCTTACTCTGTGGCGGTTTGGGATGTGATGCTAATGATGATGACATGCGTTCATGCCAAGTCACTGTGGACTCACAAATATACACACACAATATTTGTGAGTTTGCTGCCATCTAAAATATAAAGTCCATCAGCAATTAACATTCTGCTATTGCATGTCTAATGGTCAGAAAATGTACTTTGACATGGCTACGTATTAAGATTTATTTCATGTTGTATATCAGCATCATCATCTTATAAGTGTTAGCAAATGTGTGTACAATAACGTGAACATGTGTGTTGTGACTTTAATCTCAGCTATGAAGGGTGACGGGCTGCTGAATGCAGATGCTGAAGTTTACTGCCGGTCTGAGATGATGGACAACCACAGCTCATCTGAACTACTGCCCAATGTCCTAGATGTCCCTCAACTGTTGGGAGAGCTCTCGGGTTACGTTCAGGACAATTTTGACTTCCTGGACCATATAGACTGCAGTGTCTCAAACCAGGTTGGTGTGCTGCTATAGATGAATACAATCTCCTTTTCAAATTGAATCTGTAATCCACAATCCATCCATCAACACACTCACATGTCTACGCGAGGTAGTTTGGCAACAGTGCTCAGTATGTATTTCCTAATATTCCTATATTGTTGTGGAAGATAAAGGTTGTTAGAGGGAGGCTATCCACATGATCTGTACTTTTACCAGGTTTATAACATCAAGCTGCCCAGATACCAGTCCCTAGCCATCCGTAATCTCTAGGTTATATATGGTGCTGTTACTTGCTTTTTTTTATGCTCTTGTCACTTAATGCTCTTGTTTATTTAACACTTTGTCTTAGCTCTTACTTTATTCTTAGTTGTCTCACTTTAGGTGGGCTGCAAACTCATTGCACTTTTACCTTAGCACTAGTTATGCTATTAGCTACTTGTCTAGGCTTGTCTATGCTCTTATGATTTCTGGTAACTAGTTGTCTTGCCTACCGATGTTGAATGCACTTATTGTAAGTCGCTTTGGATAAAAGCGTCTGCTAAATGACTGTAATGTAATGTAATGTAATGTGTAGCTTTGTTGGATACAGCAGCAGCGGTGTTAACTTACCACTGCTATCTGCTGAGTGACCACATGCTTATTTTGACTGACCTGAAGCTACTCAAACAACCCAAAGAAGAAAATGCTTCAGTTGATGATTTATTTTATAATTGGTGGATTTACCTGAATGGGATACAATTCCAGACTCACACACAGACAGACTCCCTAATAGCTGTTAGAAGTTCATATGTTCATGTACGGACAGGCTCCAGACAACCTGCAACCATAACCAGGAAGTGAATTGGATGGATTGGCAGATGCTTACTATATTTCTCTCTCTCTATCTCAATCCCCTTCCCCCTCTCTCTTCAGGTGAATGAGTTCTCCGTGGAGCCTCCTGGCTTTGAGGATGATGAGTACGAGGACATGGAAGAACACGGGCTCGTTCTTTGCAGTTCCCCGCAGGCATCCAGGCAGACACAGCCACCTCCCCATCACCTGCACAGATACTCAGAGCCCAACCCTGGACTGCACCCGCCTAACCAGCACCATCCGCCCCTGCACAGGTTCAGCCACAGACACGTGAAGTCCCTCAGCCTGCCTTACATGAGCACGTCCTTCTGCCCACTGGACTATTCCTCTGATGAGGAAGGGGATGACTGCAATGGCGATGAGGAATACGATGATGGAGATGACGATAGTGCTGATGGAGATGACCGTGATGATCACGAAGATGAGTGCATGTTCTATAAAAGTCTTCCATCCAGTTATGCGTTCAACAACCTGACCTGGACCGGGTCAGAAGGTCCGAACCCGTCTCCACTGCCAGCTGACCAATTTGTCGACGTCTATTTTGACGAAGAGTCTGGTGAACAATTGCAGAGTTCTGAGGCTGCAGTGCTCAAGGCCTTGGTCACTGTAGGACCTCCAGGCAACAGCAAGACAGGAAAAATGGAAAGTGAGGACGCAGTGAAGAGCCAAGCTATGGAGGAAAGGGAAGATGAAATTGAAAGCTGTGACGAAAACGAAGCACGAAAGAAAATGCTAAATCAAAGGTAAGATGATCTGATACATATCTTGCCAGTAAAATAATAGTATATATATATTTCACGACAACATTCTCCTCCATAACAAATATAACCCCTATTGAAATACATAGCATACCATGCAACATTTGTAAACTTTGTATACAGTACAAATAAATGAGTTAGTTTAAAGGTTTAAACATTTCTTATGTATAATCCTCTCCCATTTACAGAGTGGAGACTGGAGACCTCCACTCTGTGGTCCATACCAGCCAAGCTGCAGGTGGAGCACAGACCCTATCCCTTGTTTCAGAGCCTGCAGAGGCTTTGGCGTGCTCACTACGAACCAACGTCTTTACAGGCTCACAGGCTGTGAAAAACTCTGGGGCTGGTTCACTTGAGGTGACAATGCCTCCATCTTCTCAGATAGAGACTTGTGCCTCACAAGATGGAATCCTTCAAGTGTCTACAATGTTTTGCGAAGAACTGCCCAATCCCCCGCTTGAACACTCAGAGATCTTTGTTTGGGAAGATGAGGAAATTAACAGTGTTGAGGGAGAGGGGGGTAAGGTCAGGCAAGAGTCAAGTGATGCAAGTGAAGGGATCCGGGAGCTTGAACTTCAAAACGGTGAGGAGCAAGAGGAGCCACGTATATCCCTGGAAATGAAACAGAGCGATGAGGTTGGGCACGAACACCATGATGGAAGTGAAAGAACTCCGTATGGAGCGCCTGAGAGAGTGCAAGGGTACAAGAGAGATGCACAAGTGCCAGAGGCTGACGTCTACAAGCGAGACCACAAAGGTAAAGATGTTCCTTGTGAAATGGGACAATGGAAAGCTGAGCCCACTGAGAGGCCAGATGGAGATGGAGAACACAAGTTTGGTGAAGGGGAATCAGAGATTCAGGTTATCGAACTCGATATTCATGTTTTGGAAGAACAAATGAGAGAAGAGAAGGAGGAAAAGATGGTCCAGAAAGATGAAGATGGGAGTACAGAAACACCAATACGGGCATCTGGGGAACTGTTTGATGAACATGCCAGCGAAGACCTAAGGAAAAAGGAAGATGTAGAGCCAATAGAAAGCCTTTCAACAGAGGAAAGTGTACCAGAAGACAAGCATAACAGAGGAGATGGTAAAAACCAGGATGAACAAGAGAAGGTGTCCGTTTGTGGAGACAGTAAAATAATCCAGGCCTTTGGAAAACCGGAAGCTCCTGAAAAGGAGAGAAAGGATGAGGGTAGCACCAGAGAGCATTCCCAACCACTGGTGAGCGTGGACAGGAAAGGAGAAAGAATAAATGTCATTCAACTAGACGTCACAGAGTCAAAGCATGGCAAGCTGAAAGAGCACATAGAAAGCGACTCCGTAGGGGGGTCTGGGATCGGTGTCGGGAGAAAGCTGGTAATTTCCCACCAATCTCCTTCTAAAGTCAGGTCGGTGCCTGTCGTGCCACCAAAACCCCAGCACTGCAGGCTAACAGCACTGAACCTCCGGCAGCAGCAGCAGCAGCAGCAGCAGCAGCGGCAGCAGCAGCAGGAGCATCAGCAGCAGCGCAGCGAGGGCAGGGTCCCAGACAGAGAGTGGGAACGGAAAAAAGAGACACCACAAGAGGATGTTTATGTTGGGGAGGTGGAAGCAGTAGCAGAGGGAGAGCATGAGAAGCGAGGGGAAGTAAAGCAGAGGATGGGGCTGACAGTAGGAGAGAGGCAAAGGAGGAGCAGGGACTGGGAGGACGGTGCAGCGAACGACGCTAGCGCTAAAAACAACCCCCTCAGTATGTGTTTTGATGAGGCGGTCGCCAAAGCAACCATGCGACGAGAAAGGGAGAGAGAGAGCAGTGACAGAGAGAGGCAGAGGGATTGGGGCTATGAATGATGCACTGTATTCATGGAACAAAGTGTACAAAACCTTTTCTTTATGTTATATTTTTAAGCGTTACTTTACGTTAATCTTTTTTGGAACTTGGAAAGTTTTTTTAGGATATGGTCATAAATGTAAGTCATTTGTGTGTGTGTGTGTGTGTGTGTGTGTGTGTGTGTGTGTTTGGGTGTGTTGTTTTTATAGATTTTAACAGAAACCCTCAGGCGTAAAATATTTTCAATTAGGCACATTTAATGTAACGAATGTTACATTGTTTCTATCAAATTAATAAGTATTATTTTTCAAATAAAATCATATTACAAGCATTTTTCTGTCACCTTTATTATGAGCATTACGGTCGCCTCCTACACAATTTCCGTCCTTCATTTTCCCGGACGTCAACAAAATAAGTCAAACAGTGCCAGACGTAATACAAACGTATATGCTCTTAATCGACAGGGGCTTGTTTGACGTTTTAATTCGTAGACACGATGTCTTTACCTTCACCTTTTAGTGTACAGATGTCAGCAATAATGGATGTTCTATCAAAGGCAGCGGTGGCCGAAATAACCAAGCTTGTGGAGGACGAGGCTGTCGTACTACGACTTGAAATGAGTCGGAGAGACGGTGAGATAATAGAACTCAAAAGAAGTTTGAGACAGATGGAAGTTGATCTCTTTAAAGCGCAAGAATCCATAGCTAAAGCAGACGCCACACGATGTGCAGAAGACATCAGTGAATTCGGAGTGTTCGGGCTTCGAGTGCGAGATAAAGGTAAGCATAGCGTGTGACAACAGTCATTTGAATCCTCGGTGCTGGCTGGCACGATCACATTTGACCTCATGTGGTAAAGGTTGCCCGATATGAACATTCTGGGATCCTAAAACCACAAACAATTATAGGCCCAATTGAAAGGAAATCGCACATTTGTGACACATTTCTGTCTGCAAACGTGGAAAGCGTGTACGAATATAGTGAATCAAGATTTAGACGTGACATAAGGGTCATGTGTTTTAATAACAATATAATACGTAGGTGACAAAAACGGTTTAAGGATCCCACAAAGGTTGCTTTATGACAAACCCTAGACGACCTTATTCATGCGCGGTTCAATGACAGTCAAGCTAATTATACATACATATACAATTGTAGAATTGCACGACAAGCACTCATGTCACGAACTGCTAGTCAGGAACCATTGTAGCACTCTCGTAGCTTAGACGAAAGAGTAAACCACATTTGTTTTGTTTGTTTTGCAGTTGAACATGATTTTAATATACCCTGCGGAACAGGGGACCAAATCCATGAGCAGATGGACCCGAGGGTGAAGGTCAAGTCTGAGCCAGTGGACGAGATGGATCAGCCTACACTAATGAATACAGCCAACACAGAGATAACAGGGATTGATAAGTTGGCCTTTAACCCTGAAGAGGACATGGTCTCTTCGTGGCCATCCAGTACTGTTTTTGAGGATGTGTCAGTTGAACCAACAGATCCTCAAAATGGAACAACGACCAACTGGAATTCCGCCCCGGCACCCCTGATGAAGGAAGTGCCCCAGGTTCAACCAGTGTGCGCAGGAAGTACAATTCTGCAGTCTAACCCCACAACAGAATTCTCATATCTGTCTGGTGAGGGAGAGGGCGACTCCATGCAGTGCCGGCGTCTTATACAGGCGGGACTTTTACAGTCAGACCTCCAGAGGTGGACTTCTGTCGGCAACGTGTTTGGGGATAATATCCCCAGTAGAAAACCAACCAAGGCAGTGAAGATGGTGAAAGGCTGGAGGGCCAACCAAAAACTCTCACAGTCCAGCCACGGTCATTTTCTTCACAGGACTCAAAAACCCTACAAGTGTCAGGAGTGCGGCAAGTCGTTCACGCAGAAGACCCGTCTGAACTCGCACCAAAGCGTGCACACGGGGGAGCGGCCCTTCAGCTGTCAAATCTGCGGCAAGCTGTTCTCCCGGCAGGACAACTGTGTCCGCCATGAGCGCTTTCACAGCGGCATCAAGCCCTACAGGTGTGAAACATGCGGGAAATGCTTCACCGCCCTGTGTAACGTAAAGATACACCAGGAAATCCACAGACGAGGACAATAATAATGATTTTAAATACGATGCCCCCCCCTGTCTTTGTTCACGCTGTGTCGACATGGGTTCCCTTCCCGATAACTGGCACCATCGAGAAGCGTCTGACCATTGCGTTATCGATAAAGTTGGGGAGCCCAGTTCCGCTGTCTTTGTGCTCATTTTGTTGTATTTATTTGGGGGGTACCGTGATTTGCACCCGGGTTTGAAATAAACTTTCACATGACCAATTTTTGTCAACACTTGTTACAGAGTAATCATACATTATAAGCAACGTAACAGCATGTCCTTAATACGTAATAACGTTATGGAACAGCCTGTAACTACACAGTGTGTTTATGGTTAGTCGTATGCTGTTCACAACGCTATTACATATTAAGGACATGCTGTTACACGCTTACTTGTGTAATTATGCTGTAACAGGACACTAATGTAAAGTGTAACCCACTTTTTCAGACAAACCTACTTTGATTCTGACTAAACAGCGAGTGTGTAAGGCCAAATTGGTCCATGCATTGTTCAGCATTGTTCAGAGCTTTGAAGATATGAGTGAATTATATATTAACCTCTTGTTTTGCTTCATGCATTCCACTTTTTCTACCAGTTAGCAGTTTTTGAATACATAAAGTTATTGTGATGGTATTCATGTCTATGTTGCAGTTTTCTGGGACTTGTTGACTTTGTGAATAAGGTACATAAAGGTAATGGTAAAAGTTAAGGTAGGTAAGACAATTCAACACAAAAAGGTAAATGTTGTGATTCATTAAGTCAATGTATACTACAAATCGCTTTGGATGCAACAATGTTAAATGGTTACATAGTAGTAAATGTGATCTGAAAACCAGTTACTAAAGATGGATTTACCTATAGTCATACCCATACCCATAGCAATTTTCATTCAAAGAAATTCTGAAGAAGAATGGCAGTGAAACATTTGAATTTAGTGTGACCACAACTAAGATTGGGTATTCTATACACACACTCTATGCACAGCCACGTGTACGTATGCCTTCACAACTTCACCTGTTTTACCTGTGATCAGATAATGCCAGATTTGAATATGTCTATGTGCTGTATCAGAGGTGATACAGCCTGAGACTGAGGGTTATATATCAGTTACACTCAATGACACCCATGTGATTGGGAATTAATTCATGAATTTGCCTTGTTGGGCATGGCCTGGGATAAAAAGCCAGCCATGTAAAGCCGCGTTTCGTGCGCCACACGTCAATATAATATACATTAAGGTCATTTTAAGTTCATACTAGGATTTTTCTTTGCTGCGGGTTTTGTCTGTACTTAAGGTAGTTACGTCACATCCGTAGAACGGGAGGAACTCCTCGCTTGTTCTTCCATGATTCAGTCTATGTGTATATTAGCTTGTAGCGACATATATAAGCTACGACGAAAGCGAGATGATTACGTTGTGTACTTTATATTTGTAAATGGGGTACCTTACTTTGGTTAGAACAACAAAGTTGGAAGTCTGTGCAAGGCAGCCTAGCCCTTTAAAGTGAACATCTCGTCGTATCTTTATACGTGTACTATGTTGAGTGTCGCTAATATACGAGCTCAGATTTCCTCTGTTATCGATGCCCTGTCCAAAGCTGCGGTTGCAGAAATTGCCAAAGTTGTCGAAGATGGCATGGTGGTGTTGCGTATGGAAATATGCCAACGCGATAATGAGATCATAAAACTAAAAGGCAACATCGACATTCTCAACAATGAGTTGAAAGCAGCGAACGGGGGTCAAGATCGACTTTCGATTCTTCTCACTGATGACCAACAAGGGAGTGATGGTAAGGCGTACAATCTGACATCCTTTTCTCCAGAAACGCAGTCTGTTTCGGATAATTTTGATGCTGACAAGTCAAATGGATTTGTATGTGTAATTACATTGGCAAGCTTTGTCTTGGATTGTTGTTTTCCAATCCAAGAATGTTAGGCTAGACCGAAACCTGTTAGTCCTCAAGGAATGTGTTGCTGTGGTAGTAGCCGAGTAAACTAGTGGAACAAAAGAGGCATACAGAAACACATTTCGTTAGGATCTGCTGTTAATAAAAAAAAGTATTAGTCAAGATATAGCCTCGAAGTTGTCAAAAGGACCGTAGCTTTTTTGATATATTATTTTAACTCACTTGTACAGTAATATCTGCTCGATTTAAAGACGACAATTCAATTAATTTTATGTTTTTCAGATTTCGTATGCATAAATAGCCTTTCCGAAAATAACTTTCCCCCAATTATTATTATTATTATTATTATTATTATTATTATTAATAATCACTCTGACTGCCAGATAAATTAATTGGACAATACACTCTTTTCACAGAGGCGTCATCGTCATTAATACTGCTGCTCCACTAA
>OMNS01086027.1:0-15022 GCA_900303225.1 Laemonema laureysi
AGTTGTTCTAGTTCTAGGATTGAGGGGCTTTTAATGGGGTTTCTCCTAAAACAAATCATGTTGAGCCAGTGAAGACAATACTGTTAAGTGCATATCGTACTCCTCCCGTTGGCAGGGTCCTGTTGATAAGCTAACGCTAGTAGTTGACACCACAAGTGTCTGGACTCTTCAGCGCCTTTTGGAGGTGTAACGTTTTACGACTTCCCCACATTCTAACGCGGTCCGTCTCGTCTTGGGTCCTCAAAAAGCAGAACCTAATGTCTTTTTTCCCCCTTTTTTTGTGAGGAAATTTTCAGTTGCTAACTGATTTTTTTTTGTGTGTGCGTGTAATAATGATGGAAAATGTTCACAATGTTCCCGGTGGTCAGAGTGTTTAAAAATAATAATAAAAAAGTCTCCCATTTTAAGTTTTTCTTTGTAAACGAAGGCTTTCCACCAAAAGGTTGGTCAGCACTTTGAGGTTATGTCCACTGTCAACTTTGAAATAATCCTGTTCAGAATGTGTTCATTAATATTGGTGAGCAATACAAGAAGTTACCAAAACTCTCACATTTCCTTGTATAGCCACAGTGTAAAATTAACATTGCCAGTTATAACGAAAAATAGTTGTACTTAATGTTATATTATTTAGGGGTTAAAATCAATGTTTGTATTTTGGAAGACTATTTAAATGATTAAATTCTATTTTTTACTCAATTTACTGTTGTTTGTTGACACTTGCGTTCCTTTTGTGTGTGATAATTGCCGTGGAGTTGTGTGTATAGGCTGCTTCATTTGAACTGAAAGCGTTTTATGTCCGTGTCTAAACCTGTCCATATGAAGATCACTGTGAAAAAAGTGAAACCCTACGCTACCTACAGACGCTAGGTAGTGGATTATTGTAGGTGCTTTTGTGTTGTGTAATAAATATGGACACACCGCCACCACATCACCGGTGTCGTTATGTTTGTGCGGTTCAGCAGATCATAAATTGCCTGGTCCTTTCATTTTCATACCTGCATTGTGCCCAAGGACCATGGATTAGTGGGGAAGTTATATATATATATATATATATTAATTTTTTGTGGAGCGCAGCGCTTAGTATCAGCCAATTATGATGTAAAATGACATATGCAAAGTAAGTAACAACTGCTTAAACCTACATTCATTTATTTATTTATCTATTTCCCACTGCGGTCACGAGTAGCGGCCAAAAGCCGAGGGGACAAAACCCTCTCTTAGCCCCACCTGCTGGTCAAAGTACGGCATTACCGTTACTGCTCAGCTGACTTGGGCATTACCGTTACTGCTCAGCTGACTGTTGGGCATTACCGTTACTGCTCAGCTGACTGTTGGGCATTACTTTTACAACTCAACTGACTGTATTTGACATTACTTTTACAACTCAACTGACTGTAATGTCAATAATGTATCCGGCCTTTAAAGGATGACTATAAGCCCTTCACCGTTTATGTTGTATGTATGTGTATATTATAATATAATAATATTATATAATACATCTACAACAATACGTGTTGTGAGGCCAAATGTGAAAATAATCACTGTGTGCACAGCTATTTTATTAAAGTCTATGGCGCACATTGAGCAGGTGAGCAGATGGCGCAGTAAAGCTTTTGGTCACCAAATCCCAACCGGACGCCAAAGTTAATGCGGAGCACCGGGTGGAGTCCCAACTGCGTGTCAACCTCTGCGGTGTCTCCCATCTCAGTGGGCGGTCTTTGTCACACAGGAGCCACTGTTTAGACATGATCTCGATTAATAAGTTGCTCTCAAAACACACTGGAGTGGTCCATTACGCAAGACTGCTACACGCCGCTTCAGCTGCAAAGATGCCCATCAAGGTAAGGTCGTTTCGGTTCGTTTAGGTTTCTGAGGATTAGTCGGTCGATTTGTAACCAACCTTGTTTGTCTTATCTTTCGGGGGGCATTCATTGTATAGTTTAATAAAAATCCAAAAGAAAAGGGACCGAGGAGGAAAGGGAGTACTTGTCAGGGTTTATTCATGGCGGTGGTCATACTGGTTTGGCCCGGTCGGTCCAAGATGGAAAGTAAATCAGGGACACTGTCAAGGCTGTGCAGACTATATAATACAACCCCTATATAACCCCCAGGTTGTTCGACCGGGGTCGGACTGTCAGTCCATGTAAACATGGACATTTCTATTGCATAACCAGACTTTCTTTACACTGTGCTAATACCCAGCAACACTTATGTTGTAATGCTTTTGCAACACTCACAAATACTGCATGAAGCAGTTTAGGTCCTCCAGATATACATTCATCCAGGGTACTGTGGGTACTATGGTCCTTGGGTACTAATACGCACACCAAATATGAATGTTTCCTGGCCGTGTCTCCAACCATGCGCTACTCGTGTATTGCATTACGTTGCACCATCCAACACATGTCGGCGACAAGACCGGCTTATGTGACATTTCTACTATCATTTGGGGCTTTCCATGTAGACAACAGCAGTCTCCTGCGAAATGACATGATGTGTTTTACATTTAGTTGTGTTTGTTTATTTGTATTTATAATATAACGGGATGAGTAAAAGTAGCCATTTTGGACCAGGCCGAGCCTACCGCCCCCTATGGTCGAAGGTGGCAAACTGCAACTACTTGTTTAGGTATACTTTTGTAGTTTGAAGTTATGCTTTTATTATAGTATTTAAAGTTAATCTGGCCTTTGTGGTGATTTCACAAGTGATCCCATCCAACCTACAGCAACGTACGTAAACTAGTGCTAGTTAGTTTAGCGTGGTTGTACCAACCTACTAACTGGTAGGCCTATTTGATGGAGGTTGGAGGCTACTTTACACATTTATTTAAAGATTCGATTTTAGAAAAGAAAGTCTGTTAGTTTGATTAGTCGTGTGGTCAAATGGACCCAGTAACCAACCCAACACATTCAGTGATCCAATCCACTCAGATCCAGTGTCTGGCCTGCCGTGTAAATCGGCAGCAGTAACCAAATACAACCTTTTTGGTGATTAACTCTTCCTTCTGGATACACCAGAAATATTTCATAACAGGATAAGAAAGTCCTTATCTGGTAATAAAACTCTTTCTGATTCTGATGTAATGCACAGAAATTCACAGAGGTGTTATGAAATCGCTAATATAATATCTCCTAGAGATAGACTGGTGTACGCTTTACATTCAGGAAACCATCGTTATTTCTGCTATTCTGCAGACTTCCTTCCTAACGACTGACTTGTGTTTGGGCCGCTGCTAGATAGGAGAGAGTCTGCCGGCGGTGGAGGTCCACGAGGGCGACCCAGGAACCAAAGTGTCCATGGACCAGCTCTTCAAGGGGAAGAAGGGAGTGCTGTTTGCCGTCCCTGGGGCCTTCACCCCCGGGTGCTCCAAGGTGAGCGTGACTCGTGTCCCGTGACGCCACTGTGTGTACATATTGTCCTTGTAAATAAAGATTGGTTTGTTCTTTTTTTTCTACATTATTTCTATCTGCTTGTTTGGGGTCCTGTTGAGGAAGCCTGCAATGCAATCCTTTAACGACTGCTGCTTGTGTGTTCTGTTACATTTACTAACTTGTTACTACGTGTTACTTTTAGTCATTTACCAGACGACACGTTTATCCGAAGCGACTTGAGAACAAAGGAAGCAAGCGATCAAAGTTGGGAGTAGCAACATAAATATGTTATGGTTCATCTTAATATACTCATGACGCGACGCTTGTCGTTAAAGAGTTCCTACTCTCTCCGTGCACACCCCAAATCTAGGCTCCAACACATGTGTTTTGTTTGGTTTCCTCTAGACGCACCTGCCTGGCTTCGTGCAGCAGGCGGAGGAGCTGAGGACCAAAGGCGTGCAGGAGATCGCCTGCGTCTCGGTCAACGACGCCTTCGTCATGGCGGCCTGGGGGAAGGAACACGGGGCGGAGGGAAAGGTGGGGTCTGCTTCATTAGTCTGCAATGTGTCCCATTATTAGTTTAACACGTTGACTAATGAACTACAATTATCAACAGAAGCAGCAGATGACAGAAGATGAGATAAAATACGATAAGCAAATCGTCATAAGTCAGAAAATGCTGTGCTACACATGAGAAGATAAAAGATAGACAATAGAATGCAGGACACACCTACACCCATACAAGATGTCTTGCTCATGAGTCATTTACTACACAGGTTTAGCACACGGCGTCGCAGTACTGGCAGGCAGTGCCCAGCTTGTACCTCCATAGGCTCCATTAGCTTAACCGTGTTGTCTTTTGAGACAGGTTAGACTGGGCAGTCTGGTTGTGTCTCCTCCTGGCTCCTCCGAGTCTAATGTAATATCCTGCATGGAACCGTGTTATGAATTCACAGTCTTCCTATTAGTTATTAACCATGACTACTTATTGAGTTAAGCCATGTCCATGTTTGCTTTTAGTTGAAACTGGTTAAGTGGGTGAATGCTGTTGTATTGTTACCTTTTCCCTCTCCAGCCGTCCTATAGAAGGTCTTTGTCTTCTTGCGAAACGGGAAAACAAAACTAATTTCAGAAGAGTTGGGCAGAGAAGGGAAAGCACAGATTTTTGTCATGACCACAAACTGGTTTTCGAAGACATAATAGATGATTCAGTGAGTGCTTGTATTGTGTTTTTGTTTTAAGGCAGGGTGCTGGTTGTCATTATTCATATTGAGACTAGTATAACCCTACAAAGAAGAGGGTCTCCAAGATGCCTTAAATGAACTGGCAGATGTTTCCAATCCAGTTTGTATCCAGTTTAGTTGCCTCAACACGTAACAAAATCCTTTTCTGTTGTTTTTGCTCTGTCACTGTGTGGCTATGCATGCAACCTGGAGAACAAATGAAACTATTCGCTGCAAAAGTAATGGTGCACATACTAATTGAGTTGGAGATAATTCTGTTTGGGCAAATTGTAAGTAATGGACGCAGAAGAAGTCTGGTCTGCCTGTCGATGCAGGTTTGGTTTTATTTACAGTCGGAACATTGAATCAGTTGGGTTTTAGTCGTTTCCTGGAGAGGCTATAGACAGATGTATTATATTATATTATTTGAGTTTGAGATACGTCTTTAAAAATGATAGGTAAGTTGAGACGGTTTCAACTTTTGACAAAGGCTTTGATACCTCAGGTTTTGTCACCATCTTTATCGTTCTGCTATTGTGTCGTCAAGCGGCAGTTGGAACCTGGAGTCGTTGGCCACTCCCTGCTCATTGTGTGTTCATTGTGGGCAGCAGATGCTCACAGAGAGGCATCTGTTTATTATTGATTTTCTTTCCTTCCTTCTCAATGTAAATGATGCTTGTATTGGACCATGAGAACCTTCACTAACGTCCTCCTATTTTGGCCGGATAATGTTTTTAATAATGCAATGACAACGATGATTGTGATGTTTTCTACTTGTTGAGCAGGTTCGAATGCTGGCTGATCCTACTGGGGCATTCACCAAGGTAAGGAGTCCTCTGGTTGAAGATTGTGGGGGTATTGCGATGAATCAATACATGACGATACAATACCATTTAATGACGAAGAATCGCCCATCCCTATACAAGGTCCGATCCCTCTTCATCTTCTGTGTGTTTCTCTCAGGCGGTCGACCTGTTGCTGGACAAGGACCCCGTGGTGCAGGCACTTGGGAACAAGCGATCCCAGAGGTAAACATTCTGCCTAGTCATTTATGTTCTGTTTATTTGAATGTTTTCACAAGCGTCCCGTCAATGTCTACTTAATAAATAAATTCCGTCTCAAGCGATCTCACACTTGAACAAATAACTTGTGTAAGATGGCACCAGATCCAAAATGGTGGCCAGTTGCAATGCTGTTCATCGTTTTTGAAGGCTGGAAGGAAGGCCAATGGCTGTCCTTGGTTTCAGGTACGTCATGCTGGTGGAGGACGGTGTGGTTAAGAAGGTGAACGTGGAGCCGGACGGCACCGGCCTCACCTGCAGCCTCGCCCCCAACATCCTGTCTGAGCTGTAGACGTGTTAGCGTCCACAACTTCCACATGCACTTACCTAGCCTGGCCTAGCCTAGCTTAGCCTAGCTTAGCCGCACCTGCCGACAAATCCCATGTCCTCACCCCCAAGATGCAAATACAAGTAGTAGCTCATGTTACCTTGACAGGGAACCGGAAGGCAGTTATCACGCACAATGATGTCATGAAACGTTTTCTTTAACGTGAAGTAAATGAGGAAAAACGAATAAAAAATGTAACCTTTTAAGCAATGGATGCTTTGGAGTTTGTTCTCAGTGTGTATCTATCTATATCACTTATTATATCCAGATATCTCTTATACTAGTATACTTGTATATTTAAGTACAAGTACAATTTAAATGCATGTTTCGCTTGGCTATTACTTATCAATTCTACTATTCTACTATTGTCTTGTTTGTATGTCTTTGTAAAGCACTTTGTAAATTGTTTTTGAAAAATGTGCTATATAAATAACTTCTTATTGGCTGATATAGTTACCCGGTCATCTGCTAAGCGTGGATGTGAAAAACCTGTGCCTTTTTTTAAGGAGGATCAGTGGGTTTTATTGTTCAATTATGAAAATGTGTGTCAGAAAATGGCTTGTTGGCTAATTGTGTTTCCCCAGCCTAAAGCTTCTGAGCTGAGTCCTTAATGTGTGCAGTCTACCTGGAGGCATCCTTTGAGCGAGGTGCCGTCCAGCCCCGACCAGCTCCTCAGTGGCATGTGTCTCATTCTTGGCTGTGTATACGATGGTGTCTGTACCTGAGTGGTGAAGGCTACCAGGGGTGACCTACCTTTATCCTGCAGAAGCTGGCCTCTATCTTGAGCTGCTCCACCAGTTTTCTGGCTTGTCCGACACTCATCGTGCTATTCACTGGTGTGTCACCTTTCATGCTGGCCAGGGAAACACACAGTGGCTCAAGCATTAGCATGGAAGCTAGCATGGAATGGTAGCATGGAAGCTAGCATGGAATGGTAGCATGGAATGTTAGCATGGAATGGTAGCATGGAATGTTAGCATGGAACTCACAGATGGTGTTTTTGTAGTTTGTTATTTAGCAGGGCCCTTGGGGGGTTTCCCCTGAGATTTGACATTTAAAATGCAGAGCATTTTAAATGTGATGTGTATTAAATATTACATATTTATAGGATGTATCATTGCAAGCGAAACACAAAGATGATATTCAGTGTGTGATGCTGGCTTTCTCAAAAGCAAAATGAGTCTCCACATAAATATCTGTGGGCTCTTTAAGACAACAGCATGCCTGACAGCCTTCAGTGATCCAGCAAAAATAGAATTCCCATGTATTATCAATGTACACACATCCATAGGGTCCTAACAGACGCATATTAAGAGGGAAATAGGGATACACTTAAATTAGGCAGAATACAAATCATTGACATATTTCCCCCAGTAATTCCATTCTGTGATGCAAAATCACAAACGGCTATATTTACAGGCCTCAGACACGTTTACACACACATCTGAAATGTCAGTTGAAAGACAAGCACAATATAAATGGGTTTCATCAGCATGGAAAATAACCACATCAAGGATATATTTCAACCCTGGTTTTTTCCCTCTCTTTTTCAATTGATGTGTAAAAAAAAACCCTTCAATTTCTTACCCGTTTGTATTCCTCTTCAGGTGCAATCTCTCCCCCTTTCTATCTGTGGTGTTTTTTTGTCTCACACACCTTCTGTCAGCTTATTTTTGATATTATCACTGGAAGCCGAACCCCACCCCTCAAACAGCCGTGATGCCAACCCGCTCTACACAGACCGGCGCACTGCAATTCTGCTACAATGAGCACCACATTAGTGGTACAGTGGCGAGAACACCCCTATGACACTGAGTGGTATCTCCCAAGGGAGGGGAGGGAGGGACCAGTGGTCAATAGTTTCTTACGAGGGTGGATCATACCATATGTTATTGTCTGCCAACACGGGACATTGGCGTTCCTTAATTTAGACTATCGACGTCTGGCTAGATGATTGGGCTATATAATATAGGCCTACCTAATGTTTTCGTTGTTAGCACTTATAATTACACATTCCAGTGTGTTTTTGATTCGATGTGGCTGTTAGCTGCTTCTGACCTCCGTGATACCCACCCCCACCTCTGTTGCTATGGCGACTACTGCAGTGTGAATTCGTATTTGCCAGCATCTTTAAAAAGCGTTGGATGGATGTTTTTTTTATATTTATATTTTTTTAAGAAACAAGCGCTTAATTAAAAACACGAATCGACAACACTTGCTTTCTGTCATTTAGTCAGCATTCATTCAAGCAGCACGCATCATGAAATGTTACAGGACAAGCCTATTTATAACGCAACGAAACCAGTGAATGAATTAAATCGTGTTTTTTTTCAGAGAAAAGAGTGAGTTGTAGCCTGTGTAGTAGCCTGGCTAGCCTATATGCTACCTAGGTGTACTTCATAGAGTTTGAAAGTCTGCTGAACTTTTCAAGAAAGTGCATGGATTGCATAACGTTATGATTTCACTGAGACAGACTATGCGGCCCCCGTCACCGCGTGTTGACAACGTTTATAACTTCCTTCCCCATGGATGAGAGTACATGCTGCCGAATGTTGACTGGACTATCGGATTTGTAATATCTAACAATATCTAATAATATCTTCTTTCTCTGTCTGATTGATTTTTAAACGTCACACACGTCATGTCTGGGTTCTTTGACTGTCTACCACCCACACTCGCCAAACATACACGCGTTTAATTATGTTTGGTTTTAATTAATGTCATGTCTCGTCTAAAAGGAGACACCTTGGCTTCGACAATGGCTCCCCCTACTGGATAGTTGCCGTTTTTCTATTTTGATCAAAAATATTGTTGGAGATGTTTGTATTCCAACCAGGTCGTTTTACTCATATCGATATGATCATAATATGATCCTATTGATATGAGTTCCAATATGATGATCATCATATCGTAACAATGTATTCTCATACGTTCAGGATCAGTGAATTTAAGACATGATCAACGATCATGCATTTGCCATTCTACTCAGATGGTCTGATTTAAAAGGGCATTTCACGTATGTTTATATATTTATTAAGTTATATTTGAGGAAACAAATCATATGATAACATTTACTTGATTCATGAAGTACACTTGGAATAGTCTGACCTGAATAACTAAATCTTTTCATTTGATCTGGACATGGACATGCTTAATGTTACGGTATGCAAGAAACATGTAATATATACATATAAACACACACTATGATCATGACTATGTGATGTAAAACATCTATTATTATGATTCAATAGAAATAGGTTGTCATATATCTGTGCTTTGAGAAGATCATAATGCTATTATCTGATGCCTATACGAGAACAGGACTCGGATACTTGGGACTAAACCCTCGCTTTTTCCCTCTCTAGGAGACTCTGGTCTCTGGTGTCTGGACAGATGATGGCGAGGCTCCGCTGCTGCTGGTCTCTGGACCAGAAACAGTGGATCGATCTCCCCTCCCGGCTACCTCCCCGTCCCCGACCACCAGCGTTGCAATCATCAGTTCGCCGGACAGCAGCACAGCTCCATTGACGGTAACGTAACGGTTCGATAATTTCCAAACCGACGCGCTTAACTTGGTGTTGGCCAGTCAGCTGACCAGGCGGTGACAGCCAATCAGAGCCGTGAATCACTTCTATTGACCGGCATGTGTGGAGTCCGGGCACAAGAACCCTTAACTCAACTGTAGGTTTAACTAAAGCACTTAACTCAACTGTAGGTTTAACCAAGCACTTAACTGGTTAACTGAGTCGATTAGACTACACTATAGCATGGTAAACCAACACACCGACGGTCAGTGTGTTAGTTAAATTGAATAATTTCAGTAGCCATCAGTGTTGGACGTAATGTGTAACTGGCTACAGAAAACAAGATTGGAAATTAACATGCTATACATGTTAAACGTTACGTGTGCTTTTTTACATACGTCGTTGTGATTTCGTCCATTATTGCATATTAACCCCCAATCATATCTGGCCAAGCAACACGAATAATAACTGGAACACGACTGAAGCAAGAGCAGCATTTTTAATGTTTTAATTGAACTAGAACTAGTTTGGATGAAAAGACATAACATGGAATAACATAGACTCAAATCAGTAATTTATGTAAAACATATCGTCAAGGCAACAGAAAAACAACTGCTTCCAAAATCAACACTGTATTCAACTGACTTTTTTTAAATTATTTTTTTTAAGTTTGCCACAGTGACTGGTAAGATCTTTCAGACTTTGAGAGAGAGAGAGAGAGAGAGAGAGAAAGAGAGACAGAGACAGAGACAGAGACAGAGACAGAGACAGAGACAGAGACAGAGAGACTCTCTGTCTCTGTCTCTCGCTCTCTGTGGATCATGAAGACACAGGATGAGAAGCAGGGGACCGTTTGTTGAGTCTAAAGTATGCTATAGTACACAGTCCCAGGACCCAGCGAGTCCGGCCTCTCTGTGGGCATTGTTGGGTGCTGGGAGCTCCTCTCACTGACGTCCTCGGACTCAGTGTTCCTCCGCTACTTCACACACAGTCCGTGGTCCTTCCGCCAAAATGTCTCCCGTCTGTGGTCGTAAATAGCAGCAGCATTGTGTCCAGTCCACAGTGCGTCTTCTCATCTGTCTACAAAGGAACACCAAGGAGGACTTATTTAGTACATGAAGGTACAAAAAGAGATTCCGTTTCTAGAGAGGAGGAAGATTCATGACAATATGAAAATATCTCTTGTTTCCTAAGGTACATGAGCCACCATGGAGCACTACAGGAGGTGCTGAGGGTCTGTTGTGAGGGTCCGTGGTGAGGGTCTGTTGTGAGGGTCCGTGGTGGGGGTCTGTGGTGGGGGTCCTTGGTAAGGGTCCATGATGAGGGTCCATGATGAGGGTCCATGGTGAGGGACCTTGGTGAGGGTCTGTGGTGGGGTTTGTGGTGAGGGTCTGTGGTGAGGGACCTTGGTGAGGGACCTTGGTGAGGGTCCATGGTGAGGGTCCATGGTGAGGGACCTTGGTGAGGGACCTTGATGAGGGACCTTGGTGAGGGTCCTTGGTGAGGGTCCTTGGTGAGGGTGGTTGGCGAGTGCCAGGAGAACTTCAACACCAGCTTCCTTGGAGGAACAGCAGAGCTTCTCTGCATTTTCTATTTTCCAACTTTTTTTCTTTTCTTTTTTTTAGCAGGAAACAAAACAACTTCGAGGGACAATAAACTGCTACACAACGTAACACAACGCACACATATACAATGTTTTGAAACACCAATACAAATGAACTCCCCTTGGTTATGTCACAGAGCAGCGAGGCATCGTCAACAGAATACACAGTCAGAATACAAACACAAATTCTAATTTGTGTTATTTCCTTATCGTGATAAAATATCTCAACCCAATCTTTTTACAAACCTCGGAGATCCAAGATCCAATCTCGGCCCGTCTAGAGTCAACACAAGCCTGACATATGTATGAAAAGAGGTTGTTTTCTTTTGCATATGAAGTTTGCATAAAAGAACAAACAAGGAAGCACAGCAGGAGGAACAACAACCCTGACCTCAGTCTAGCTCGGGACGGAGGACAGCGTGTTTGGTTTGAAACCCGACAGATCAAAGTAACGCAGTAAACACGGGGATATTGCATGGAGAGGATGCTGAGGTCCGGGAGGAACACCTTAATGATGACACCGCGAAGCACACTCAGCACACCTTGTTTTCACGAGCACAGACCCAACTTGGAACAGCGGGAAGACATTCTTACAACTTCATTAAAAAAAAGAAGAACAAAACAAACACACGTCAACAGATTTACATGCAAACCTGAAAGAAATCACACAGTAGAAAAATATAGAGTTGATTTCAAACATTGTACCGGGATTTCTGAATGAACCCCAGACGCAAACATCACAAACTATCTGTTTACAAAACCATACTAGGTGGACACGAGCAGAGGACCGAAGGGCTCAACTAAAGGCATCTTTTGGTTTTGGAACTGTTTCCCAACTTCGAAGGACTATTAGAATTTGGTTAAACAGGCGACTGACATGACAGGTAAACTACAGTAAAAAGGAGAAGCGTACTCGCGTTCTAGCAGTGCATCGCTGTTCAAATCAAATGTTTCCTTGTAAACAACGACACTGCGTCGAGTCACGCACACGACAACAGTTGTGTTGTCACCGAAGCAGCATGAAGCCAACTCTGCCACCTCTGGCGAGGGTTAGCGTGTACCTATTGACCGGCCTGGTGTGAATCATTAGACTATGACTGGGGCGTGAGACACACAGTCAGCCTTCCAAGTGTTGCTTTAGGGGAGGCTCTGCAGCTGACTGGCTGCCTCCCATTGTAGTGTGAGAGGACTTGACGTGATACCAGCAGGCTTGTATTACGCTATATTTAACCATCGATACCAGAGTCTTAAGGCTCTCTACGACAGTGTGCGCTAGAAATAACCCAAAGGTTGTTTCTAATCAAAGTTAGTCAATCAAGCCTGCTTCCTTACAGGTCAAGTAGTCATTTATCTTGCGCTGAACGGCTTTCTTTTACATTTGTATCCTTTTTGAATCATCTCCAACACTGCCTCAAGTGGACGATCGAGTCCCCTGTCGGCAGACGTCTCTTTCAGTTTGACGTCTCTTCTCTCATCTCTCATGTCTATCTGAAGCTCCTCTGAGAGGCTTCCCACCAACTCTGTCAGTTTCTGCCTCGGTCCTGATTCACACTCCACTGACGAGTGGCCTAAATCCTTCACAAGACAACAGTTGTGAGGCGTCTGTGTTCAGAGTTGAGCAGAGATAATAACAAAACGTCAAGTCATTCACAGTTATGTTCAAGAGCTTCACAAGAGAAGTTGTGAGTATGTCAGAGTTGTACAGCATGTGTACGCACATCGTGTTTATGAATATCAGCTCAAATCAAAACACACTTCATCAATTGCATACAAAGAGGCTATTAATTAGTTGATCCAAGGGTAAGGCAAAGAAACAAAATGCAATTCTATGAACATTTCGATTACAGAGACCGTTTTGTACGTTCGGATTTCTCAACACCACAAAATAGAATTGGATTTGAATCGCACGGTTTGTTGGCTTGTGGAGAAATATTTGAACAACGCAGTCTTTCCCCGAATCCACCGCCATGGGCTACGAACGACAATATTCACTTCCTGTCCATGCATGTGCGTGCTATGCTGACACGTGTGGGAGGAGACGATGCACACGCCATGAATCACAAATCCTCCCAAAACTGCTAATCAATACACAGGAATGGTTTCACAGTGAAGGGGGAGCCACCGTCGGTCAGATCGATGGTTTAGTATTAAAAATGCATAGTATTAAGGAGAGGTCAGGATATAGTTGATCAATACCGAGGGAAGATACTGGGAAAATACTGATGAGGCTGCCCGGAACAACGCCTGTGTTCTCGCCCTCATTCTCCAACCTTGTTCATTTAATTAGTTTCATTCGCCTTTCAGAACAAACAACAGGACATCGTAGGAAACTACCTCTAAAGCCATAATTAAGTAATGGAAGATTGATAGCGAGATACAAAAACTGTGAACTATAAATGAACACTCTCGGCTCACGCCTCAGAGTGTCTGGGTTTCTAAAAGTAAACGTAACTTTGTCCTGGAAGCCCGCAGGGACTCTGGTTTCCATGGTACAATAATATTAATACAAGGCGTGTGACAGGACGGTCCCTGTATGTTCTCACACACATACATACACATACTTCATGTGGGACATCACATCGCCTGGGTTGGAGTACTGTGAGCACGACCAGTAGTAACAGCAGCAGCAGTAGTAGTAGTAGTAGTAGTAGTAGTAGTACTATGTCAGTTCCATTCGGTAGAGTGTAGAATCGTGGCGATGATGGTACTGATTTAAAAAACGTGCGTTATCTACAATTAAATACGGTTACAGTTCCACACTGGACCAGTTGTACTGGTTACTGATTAAGCCCGGTTTAATTGACTACTAATTGTGACCTTTGTAGATAATCTTTACTGCACCAACTTGGTGTTTCTGACCACATCTGTGGTCCCAGGGGTAAACAAATCAAATGAAATCAATACAAATGAATATAATAGCATAGGAGTAGTGGAGAATGATTGGAGGAAAAACTGATCCCAGACCCTAAAGTGCCTGAGCTGCTCTGTCGCCACTCCCCTGTGTTTCGTTGTGTTGTTATGTGCTATTTCTCTCTGAACAAATGAACAAACGAGTGAGCGAACGAGCGAACGGGGGAGCAGAGGAGGACAAGACTAGACTTTCTCAAGTCTGTACGTGGTCTTGTTTTCCATGCACGTGTCGTTTTTGTCAAGCTTCAGAAATGAATCGCTATATTTCTATATTCGCTGTAAATGCACGTTATTAGAGAAGACAACCAGAAGAGTCTCGGGATAATAATAAATAAACGATAAGATATATAAGTGCTGAACAACAGGCCTTTCCTTGCTAAACGTCGACCTTAATGCAGCGAACAGTGATGTAGCGGTCCTGAAGTCCTCCGTCCAGTCTCACAGTAGTAAAAGTGCAGTATGAGTTGAACACAGCAGCCGTCAGCCAGCGTCCGGACGGACCGCGTACTGTACCTTTAAACGATCACACGATGTACTGTTCCGGGCCACGCACTGTAACCTTTCATTACATCACCGCCCCGCTACCAAATGTGATGTGTGATGTAGATCAGCGTACGCAGACACTGTAGGTCTCCCTCTCTGCAACTCTCTATTCCCTCTCTCTCTCTCTCTCTCTCCCTCTCTCTCTCCCCCCACCCCTCACATTCCCCTCTCTCTCTCTCTCTCTCTCTCTCTCTCTCTCCATCTATCTCTCTCTCTGGCCCATCCCCCTTTAGATATTTCCATTGTGTTTCCTCCTCCATCTCTGTCTCTTGTCCCTCCTCTTCCTGCTTCTCTCCTCAGCAACATGGCTGTAGAGTCGCTACGACAACACTTTCATTTCCTCTCTCTTAACGAGTCGTCGGCGAGTATTCTTTAATAAGTGTGTGAGAGAGACAGAGAGAGAGAGAGAGAGAGAGAGAGATTTGTATGTGTGTGTGTGTGTGTGTCTGTGCCATGGGA
>OMNS01086029.1:0-17312 GCA_900303225.1 Laemonema laureysi
GTCACTACATCTTGCGCTGACTGCTACACACACAGAGACTCATCAATCAGCGATGACCAGTATGTTTTCGTAGTCAACAGTGAAACCTGCACTAAACACCCTGGAACACATGTCATGCTCAACGGCATCAAAGTGGGAGTTCTTATCAACTCCGGAGCTTCAGTTAATGTCATCAGTGAAACGGTGTACAGCACGCTCAAGCCGAAGTCAAAGATCAGTGCCGCCAAGATCAAGATTTTTTCCTATGGATCTAAGAATGCTTTGCCCATCATCGGTGTCTTCGCATGCAACGTCCAGACGAAGAACAGAGAGACAGAGGTGTCTTTCTATGTGCTGAGGGGCAATGGACATTCGCTCCTGAGCTATGAAACAGCAAGCAAGCTTCAAATCGTCAATGCTGTCAGCCCCGCCGCCCAAAGCGTGGCAGATGAACTGATTGACAGCTATCCAGAGCTGTTCACTGGTATAGGTAAACTTAAGGATTTTCAGGTGAAGCTACAGATAAATCCTGACATACAGCCAACATGCCAACCACACAGAAGAGTGCCATTCCACATTTGCCAGAAAGTTGAGGCAGAACTACAAAAGCTGGAAGATGATGACATCATTGAACAAGTGACTGGATCAACACCCTGGGTGTCTCCAATCGTGACGCCTCCAAAGCCCAAAGATCCTGACAAAGTCAGAATCTGTGTCGACATGCGCCAAGCAAACACGGCCACACAGCGAGAACGTCACCTCACACCAACGATGGACGACGTAATCCATGAGCTAAACGGTGCACGTGTTTTCTCCAAACTAGACCTTAACAAAGGTTACCACCAGCTAGAGCTACATCCTGACAGCCGATATATCACCACTACTCACGTAGGTCTGAGACGATACAAGAGACATTTTGGCATATCGTCTGCTGCTGAAGTCTTCCAGAATGCCATATGTCAATCCCTGCATGGCATCCCTGGTGTCAAGAACCTCAGCGACGACATCATAGTGTATGGTGCATCTCAGACCCATGATGACACCCTGAGAGCAGTTTTTGCCAGATTGAAGGAATACAGCCTCACACTCAACCGCAACAAAAGTGAGTTCAATAAACAACATCTTGAGCTCTTTGGCTTCATCTTTTCTGAAGACGGCATATCAGCTGACCCCCGTAAAGTAGCTGCAATACATCAAGCCTCTGAATCCAAAGACCCAGCTGAAATCAGGAGTCTTCTTGGTATGGCGAACTACTGCTCCAGATTCATTAAGGATTTCTCTACAATCAGGGAGCTGACCAAGAAAGGAGTGCCATGGTGCTGGAGGAGGAACATTCAGCAGCAGTTCGAGGTGGCATTCTTTTTCAGGAAGACAAGGGAGAGAAGCATGTCGTAGCATATGCCAGTCGCGCGCTCACTGACGCTGAGAGGCGATACTCGCAGACAGAACGAGAAGCACTGGCTATTTTATGGAGCTGCGAGCATTTCCATTCATACCTCTATGGACATTCGTTTACTCTAGTGACTGACCACAAGCCATTAGAACTCATATGGAATAACCCGAGGGTTAACCCGAGGTCGAAGCCACCTGCCAGAAAAGAGCGATGGGGACTCAGGCTCCAGCCTTATGACTTCCGGATCGTGTACAGAAAGGGAGCCGACGATCCAGCTGATTACATGTCCCGACATCCGATGTCTATCAAACGCTTGAACACACGAGAGCCTCAAAAGTTGCTGAAGAGTATGTCAACCTCATATCTCTGCTGGCCACACCCAAAGCGATGACGCTGGAAGAGATAAAAACAGAGACATTAAAGGACAACACTCTACAACAGGTCAGTGCACACATCAAGAACAACTCGTGGCACACAGTTACAGACAAAATGCCAAATGCTGCTACACTACGGCAGTACAGACATGTCAGTAGGGAACTCTCAGTCAGCAAGCGAGGACCTCATACTCAGGGGCTGTAGGATCGTCATACCCCTGTCTCTACAGCAGCGAGTCCTACAACTTGCCCATGAAGGCCATCAGGACATTGCCAAGACTAAAGTCCTCCTCCGAGAGAAAGTGTGGTTTCCCAACATCGACCAACAAGCTGAGGCACTCATCAAAAACTGCATAGCGTGTCAGGGTAACACTTCAGTCACCAGAACAGAACCACTCAAGATGTCTGAGCTACCCGAGGCACCGTGGCATGCTGTAAGCGCAGACTTCTATGGTTCCCTTCCATCCGGAGAATATCTGCTGGTGATCGTGGATGACTACACACGCTACCCGGTGGTGGACGTCCTCCGTTCCATCTCCGCCAATGTGGTGATACCCAGCATGGACAATATTTTCTCTATGTTCGGGATACCACGGGTCATTAAGACAGACAATGGACCTCCGTTTAATGGCTCACAGTTTTCCCAGTTTGCCAGATACATGGGATTTCATCACAGAAAGATAACACCTCTTTGGCCACAGGCTAACGCCACAGCTGAAAGGTTCATGCGCACTATTGGAAAGATTGTTCGGATTGCTCCGATGCAAGGCATGCCATGGAAACAGCAGCTGAACATCTTCCTTCGTGAGTACAGATCTACACCTCACAGCACAACAGGAAACTGCTGAGCTGATGTTCCAGAGACATATGAATGCCAAAATACCATCAGCCTGTCCTATCACCATCCATACTGACAGCGAGGTATGTAAAAAGGACACTGAGGCGAAAGCCAGAATGAAAGCTCGTTCTGATGACCGACGACATGCTACACCATCCAACATCAAGCCAGGTGACACTGTGCTGTGTCATCAACTGAAACAGAACAAGCTCACAACACCTTACAGCAGAGAACCACTCACAGTCACAAGTGTGAAAGGCTCCATGGTCACAGCTAGACGGAACGGCTATGCCATCACCAGGAACAGTTCCTTCTTCAAGAGGATCCATCTTGAGGCACAGCTAGATCCACTGCCACATCTTGACCCAGACCTGGATCCTGATCCGGATGACAATGAAGATGCTGAACAAGCACCACCGCTACCCAGATATCCAGTCAGGCAGCACAAGCAGCCCCAGCCTATCTGCATGACTATGAATGATGTACTGTGAATGAGTTTGCAATGAGAGACTGTTGAAGAATCCCAAAATGTTCTTTAAAAGGGTTTCTGCTAAACAATGTTAATGTTGCACATGTTTCTGTAGTGCAAAAGAAGCAATGTGATATTGGATGTGACATCAATAGATTTCAATGTTCATACAGTAATGTGAGGATGTTGAATTTCATTAGGCATCATTATTTGTTTAACTACATGTTTAGTTTTGACACACTGAGCCATGATGTGTTTATTGACAGATTGTCTAATAAAAAAAAAAGAGTATTGTAATGATTCAAACTGCACTGCATAGTGACGTCATGGACAGTTACGTTAGTAAGAGCTAGAGTTGAGCACAGTGTATGTATGTGTGACCTGCCTGTTCGATCAGTAAAAGATACAAACAAATTCCATCATCTCTTTATTGAACAATACGCACCAGAAACATTACAGTGGTAACAACAATTAACAATTAAATAATGTCTTCCCTCAATGACGATTATGAACCTACATGATATGGTTTGGCCATAGTTACTGATAGGATAGGATTTTCAAATGGGGGAATCGGGGTAGAACCACACTGCCCAGGTCGATAATAACATGTGACTACCGTGGCCAATCACATGGTTGTATAAATCGCTAGATGGCGCAAATTCTTGCTAAATGGTAGGCCTAGTCTTTGTAGTTAGGTTGAAGGTAAGGTTTTTTAAAAAGTCTGTTAGAAATATGTGCAAGTAAATAAGACTTAAATTTGTTTTTCTTAAAATGATTTAAACATCTATACAAAGTTGTGTAGTGTAAGCCAAATGACTATTAATGTAGCAACTAAACCCTAGACTGTTCATTATATTCCTCCAATGACAGAATTGAGGGTGCGCTTGTCTATCGTATTCATTCAACAGGCTGCAATTTCAGTTTTTAATGCTTTATTTTGATAAAGAAGCAAACTGACGTTTTAGATTACATTGACAACATAATTATAATTGAATAGACAGGACATATATGGCAATAGAACAGGAAAAAAAGAAAATACAATAATTTAAAAAAAACCTAACCCTAAAGTGATACATATATTGACAGTTTTTATACTGTTTTTGTTTTCTGATTTGAGTGTGTTTTGTTTAACATTTACACGTGTGTATTTGAAATTTAGCCATCAATAAAGTTACATGATTTCAACAAGAGAGACAAGCAGCCATATAACAGAAACTTGTTGTCAGCTGACCGGAAACTGGTGACAACCAAGAAATATATTTATATTTTATTTGCCGTAACTCATTCATAAAATACGTACGATTTTCTTGATCACATTGTAATTGTTTATTTTAACGAGCATATATACATAAATACAAAACAGTTAGAGATTCCTGCCTAACGTAAGGTTGTTTGGTCTGGAAATGTAAATGTATGTCATTTGCCTTGAAACTTTAGAGGGTCCTGGGGACTATGAGGTTGTTTGGCTGGTTTATCAGGTTGCCCATACTATGCAGAGCAATGGCAGCCAGCACGCGTTAGCAAACACCAGGGCAAGTGAGAATAGGGGACAGAGGTGAGACCCCAGCACTGCTAAAGTTTGAGGTTCTGTTCCCATCTATACCCAGAACCCAGCTAACAGACAGACACATGCATATTAAGTCAAACCTGCACTCATTCACTGCATATAATCAAAATAGGAGGAACAAGGATGAGTTACATCAAAATAATAACAAACCAAGGAGAGGTGTTCAATTATTTTATTCTATAACTCCTTGATATGATCAGAAACCTGGATCATACAGTCAATAATGAGGAATATAAGAGTTATATATATAAGCTTATTCATGGGATTAAGTCTTTGGTCCTGACAGTTCAATATCAATGCCCATGTGAATTTCTCTTAGTATGCAGTAGTATGCCTGCTGGTATGTTAATTATCCAACCCTAATTAGTACTGCATGCGTTACTGTCTTGACAGCCTTTGGTTCCCTCTCTGTCTTGTCTTTCTTATTTCTTTGCCTTTTCTTTCTGACCTTTTTTTCCTGTTCAGTCACTCACCATCTTTGGTGTTTTGTATTTTGTCTTTTGTGGAAATATTTATTTTGTATTTTCTATCCACCTTTGTCGTTCTCCCTTGCTTTGCATTTTGTTCTCTTTCTCTCTCCTCCTGATTGTTCTCACATCTGTCTCAGCTTTTCTATTTTTCCCTATCTCTCAGGGCAGATCGCCCTGAGTCAGCCTGTGTGTGTGCGTGTGTGTGTGTGTGTGTGTGTGTGTGTGTGTAATCATTTAATTGTGTCCGAGTTGCAGCTTGGGAAATAAAGATCAATGAACTGCCTTTTGGTTATTGCACTTCATCAGCCTCTGTGTGTGTGTGTGTGTGTGTGTGTGTCGCTGTGTGTGTACACTACACATCTATGCTAGTTGCATCTTCTAAAAGCAGAATCAATGGCCGTGCTGTCTACGGTCTATCAGTCTTAGCCAGATGAGTGTGTGTGGGTGGGTATATCAGAGCTCAGGTAATGACACAACAGTGTCCCTCACCTCCATATGACCATGTTAAGCTGACATCAAGGTCATATCCATTTGTAGCAAAGCTCTCTGTCTCTATAACAAACAATCACTCCACCCACACAAACACACACATATGTGCATGTGTGCGTGTGTATGTGTGCGCATGGGGGTCTATTTGCATGTGTGTGTACACACTGCATGTGTGTCTGCTGTTTGTGTGTCCTTTTTCAAATCCAAAATGGGAAGAAAACCCTGCACACAGGCGTTGAACCCTAAGACGCCTTGCTAAAGTGTCAACACAGTAAACTTGGATGTGGAGCCCTGTCCCATCCATGGTACATCACTGCTACTCTTAAAGGCAACATCTTTCCACCACTGCCTGAAACAATAGGGGCTTCCATACTATGGTTAGCCCAGGGCTGACTCCTTACTTAGCCCTGGGCTAAGAGGGGGTTTAGCCCAGGGCTAAGACAGTGTTCATGTTATTTTGGGCTTGTGGGCTAGCATCAGAGCAGAGAGTTGGCACCATCTTTTCAGAGCTAACTCCAGAAATCACTTAAAACACGGTGCCTGAAAAGCCAGTGTGAGTCAGGGTCTGGGCACGTAGCCGACTATGCATCAAATTGCAACAGCTATTGCAACAGAATTCAAGCATGTAGTAGCTATGTAATAATATAGTATTTTTTTAATATGACTCTCTGGATTAACAAGGATTAGTACCTAAGGAAGGTGAACTCAATGTTTTCCCCTGACCTGCTCCGACCATTTCTTTGTTCTTCCTTCATCTGCTAACACAGTGTCTGAGAGAGTGGACTGGGGGGGGGTTATCTGTCATCCAATAGGAATCCAGCACATATCTCTGTTGTTGATGGTGCCACACTGAGCCTATTCCCTGAGCTTCACTCTGAATCATATCTCCATCATATTCAATCTCTTCCATTCAAACACAGCAACATTCATTCTTTCCCTCCTCCTCTCCTTTGAGTTTATAGTGACGACGAAACTATCTCCTGTAATGCGTTGTGATTTAGAGCCTAGTAGTAAAAGTAGTAAATGGAGCATGCATCAAATGTTCTCAACTGGATTACTGGATGTAATCCCAAGGAAGGGATTTACATGAAACAATCCAGCCTATTTACATGGTGTTCACATTCAAATTCATGTCATGTTGTGTTTCGAGGTCAAATTGAACTCTTTCATATGACACAGCACATTTAGTATCTATTAGCATCATGTATGTGTGATGAGGTTGGGTACACAGGGTGGTTGGACTTGGACTTGGACGGATTTTTCAGCTTGATTTAATTAATCAATCAATTCATTTACAAGGACTCACTTGACCTCATCTTCCTCTCAGCCCAGAGAAAATACACAAGGGGGCATAAACATACACATAGATAACATGACAAAGCACTTGAAATGTAACATGTGGTTCAAGGGAAAAGATTCCTGCTTCATTCATTAGTTCTACAGAGCCTTCTATGGAATAGTGCCATTTATTCTCTTCACAGAAGGAGGGCAAATGAGCAGCAACACTCGCCACTGTAGTCTGCACGTGCCCAGTATTCAACATGCTTCATGTGCAATCTAAAGTCTAAAGTCAATCTAAAGTTGAAAATAGCGACGTGCAAAAGGTTAGATATTCTCGGAAGAGGTGGGCATTCAGAGGTTTCTTTTGAAGATGGGAAGTGTGCAGATATGTATTCTCATCATGGTCATTCTTTCACAGGCCATGGACAGATGCCCCGTGCGTCACCTAAGGTGATAACTGCAAACACTGTAAACCGTAACGATTGGATTTGCTAACATCAGATCAACTTTTGCTTGGTATGAGATTAGTAGCAAATTGTGTTGCAGACTTCAGGAAGGGATTTGTCAAAAGTGGGTCACGCCAAATAGTTTATTCAATCCAATCATCAAATAACTAGTGATGCATCAATAACAATACCAGGCAAAAGTTCTCTGTGTCACTGAATGTCCCCAATGTACATTTACATTGTTTTAATTGTTTCTATGGAATTTGGCCTTTTCAGAAGTCCAATGACACCAAACCGCTCATGTATTATTCTTTACTGATTATGGAGAGAAATAGTGAGGACCCTTTGCTAAAGAAATAAAGGTCAGAGTGTCCTTCATTGAACTACAATGGAGTTCAATTCAGAGAGAAAGTCTGTGTGAGTCTACGGCATCTATTATGGTCACTATGGTTAGTATAATATATTCAATAACGTGTAATAAGAATATTATTACACGTAATATTTCATATTACACGTAATATGAAATAGGGCACATTTACTCACCAACATACATTACATATTACATTACAGTCATTTAGCAGACGCTTTTATCCAAAGCGACTTACAATAAGTGCATTCAACATCGGTAGGCAAAACAACTAGTTACCAGAAATCATAAGAGCACAGACAAGCCTAGACAAGTAGCTAATAGCATAACTAGTGCTAAGGTAGAAGTGCAATGAGCTTGCAGCCCACCAACTATAGCTGTATTAAACGTTGATATTAAACACATTCTTCAGTATTCTTCTAGACTAAATCAGCAGAAACACGAGCACAAACCATCCCCTGCAGTGGCCAGGAACGCCACCCAAGTCTTGCTTTTGTGTGCTTTTGTTCTTTGATTGGTCGATGGGATTTTTTCCTACTTTACCGGTAACATCAGTTGGATAATTCATGCGGTTTGTTGTTTGGTTGGTTTAATTACATAGTGGATTGATTGGTTGACTGCGTTATAAGAACATCACACATTGTCTTACATTGATAAAACTTTTAAAAAGTGCATAACAAAGAGCTTTCTCCTCTTTCAGACAAAATAATCAGAACGCAGACAGAGTGCAGACAGGAAGGAAAAATGCCAAATTTCCACCTGCAGAATATAAACAGCAATGCTTCTACACATCATGTCCCATAATGTATACTGTATGTATACTGAAGCCTCATCTTTGATGTTTTTTGATATATGGCATAACCTCCTATATGCTCCCGGAGCCTGTAAACACAATCATCATGTTTCATTATCCATCGTGTCATGAGAGGCGTCTTCCAGCTGACACACGGCTTAATGGAATGACAGAAAACCGCAGATGCTTCACACACCACCCTGACACATATACCGTGTACAATGCACAACATGCACATGAACACATAATGACATTCAGAACACATGCGTAAACTCAAATACACTGACATATACGATGTACATGTCCGGTGAAAAAGAATGGATCCGTCTGGACGACCTTGTGGGGGTTCCAGGTCAGTGGCAGATACTCCAAAGGACCTCCTTGCAATGGTGGTCCTTGTTAGATCTCTCAAAGATGAGGCTGAGGTCGCTGTGTTTTGCTGAATTTGTAGGGAAGGTGGAAGTCTGTGTGGGGAGTCTGCGTGGGAGCAATTCTTTCACAGAGACAAGTAACCAAAAAAACCTGCTTTCCTAAAGGAGCTTTCCCCTGCTGAGAGGGACTATGATGGGGGGCAGAGAGCTTCTGGCGGTGAAGTTGGCCTTTGAAGAGTGAAGCCCTTGGCAGGAGGGTGCCAAGGAACCATTACAACCTGCCTAGTATTCAAACAGCCAAGTGGTTTAACCCCTAATGACCCCTTCTTGTTCTCACAATTTTGAGCACAAGAAGGGCCCAAAAACTGGTGGAGGCCAGTCCAGCACTTTATCCCTTCTGGCATCTCATCCAGGGGATGACACAATGGAGGTGATTGGCCAGGCTCAACAGGAGGGCTCTGTTCCCTCTGCACAATACAAGCAGAAAGTACTTTCTCACCTAGCTTGTTTCAAAGTGTGTATATGTCCCAACTGTGCTGTCCAGGTCTACCCGTCCTCTGGGGCCCCAATGCCGCTTGTCAGGATTCGTATGGGAATACGACTGCGTACACACACACACACACACACACACACACAAACACACACACATACCAGTGATCATCCTCGCTCACCTGTCTGTCTTCAGTCCTGCCACCTGTCCCCAGTCACCACTGTCTCACAGTCCCCCCCGTGTTTCGTGTCACTATAGGCAGTGTTGTTATGGCCATCTGTTCCCTCTCCAAGCCTTCCCTCACAGGCCCGTCCGTGGTTTTCTTAGTTACAATGCTGACCTTTAACGTTTCCATGGCCCATTTTTCCTGCTGACTTCGATTTGGTTGTTATTAATGAACCTCTGCTTACGGCGTTCGCCTGCGTACAGAGTATGCCATTACAAAAATACTGTGTCTGACATCTCGTTAATGCGGAACGCTTCCATCGCCAACCTTTACAGGCCGAGCGACGAGTCATTCTGGCTTCTGTGATATGATGCACATCCGAGTAAACTGGCTGTTGAAGCCATAATGAAATGAAAAATAACATTTTATTCAGAGTCCATGCCAAAACAATTAGTTTATTAGTTATTACACATCAAAATGAAATAAGCGTAATGTCCTTGAGAAGTTTCCCATTCCATCACATAAAAAAGCAACAACTGATGGGCAAACTTTTAATGAACGGTAACGCAATAATATAATAAGATAATAAGATAGCAATAATACAGAGGTGTACGTCCACTGTCGTATTAACCAATCGCATCTGAACGATGGAATAACACCCCGTCTATGTTTTCTTCTGTTCTTATGTTCCGCTTTTAAAGCCGGGTTACGCAAGATGTAAGATGGCCTCTAAAAGCCATTTCACGTTTGTAGGCCTGTCATGCACAGAACAGTGTCAACAAAGAAGGAAAGAGGAAATGAGCTGACATGCTGCATTTGTTTACATTCATTTCATGTGGTTTTTAACACAATCAATGTCAATGATCGCCGTATATCCAATATAGCCACCCGTTCCTCCCCACCGCTCTCTTTCAGTTCTCCAAATTCACTTACAGAAAAACATGCACATAAGCACCATGCGAGGTAAACATATTAGATGCTTGTAGCGGGAGCCATTCAGCATAATTACTACGTATGCTCAGTTGTTTAGGGCCTATAAGCTTGTTAACATGGTGGTGGTAGGGTGTGCATATCCTGGTATATTATATAAATATGGTGAACACATAAGTGATGAGGCAAACCCAATGGAAGGAAATAAGCAGTGGCAGAAAACAACTTCAAATTAAATTGTAGGAATAACATCCTGGTTGAACACGTCGACAGCAGCTACACACCCTCATTTGAATTCAATATTGATTTTCTTTTCATATAAAAACTCAATAATGTGAAAATGAAACGTAAAAAGCAGAGTGTCTCAAAACACCATCGGATATTTAATATCAAGGGAAGAAAGCAAAGAAGGAAGGAAGAGAAGGATGGACAGTGAAGATGAAATTTAGGAGGGGGCCGAGTGAGTCGAAGATAATGACCAATAATGGCATCTGAAGATAAGACCAAGCTTGTCTCCCAACGGGATTTTAAACGCGATAAGATGGCTGCATAAAGTAAAAGTCCAGAGTTCCTCGATTGCCCTGTATGCTAGAGCAGACTGGGACTATGTTCTCAATTAAAGGGACAGGGAAAAGAGTACACAGATGGCTACATCAATGGATGGCTGGAAAGTAATATAAACCTTCCAAAAACAGTTGATATCAAATCATCCACATTGTAACTGTTAAACAGCACAGAAGAGCATGGGGGGGAGAACCAATCAGGATGAATGTGAAAGTAATCATTATAATGCAGGCAAACCCCTCAGACTCCATTCCAAAGATGCTTTTCTGTAACATTTCAGACAAACATCTCCAGCTCGTCTGAAGAAGGGCGTCCATCGCCCATCACAAAGCACCACAGTCTATAGAGCTTTTCAAACCGAGGTGCCCTTTGTTTCTCATCGGTTAGGAGAGAGAGAGTAAGTAACATACAGATAAATGGAGTTAATGTTAATGAGAGATCGTGAATACCACGACTTCAGGTTTAAAAGCAGTTCAATGTTTTGAGCGGACAGACGGAAGGAGAAAGGGAGTCGGTGGGGTGGGGTGAGCAAGCAGATAAACGAAGGCATGGGGAGAAGGTTGCGTGATTTGTATCAGATCATGTTAGCAGAGGGATAGCAGGACATTCTTTGGGAATGAAGTGGATTGGTGAGACAAGGAAGATCAAGAGTTATCCATGCAGGGCAGGACCGGATTAACGTAGGGGCTGAGACCCCAGGGAATAAACACACATGGGGGCCCCCAGAGAGGAGTGTTCCGTTCTATTGATTGACAAGGTGTCTGTTCACACGGTCTCTAACCTTAATATAATCTGTTACAATAGTTATTTTGACTTGATATAAAGTCTGCCCCATTCAACACACCTAATATCGCATATCTGTGTATTTGTGATCTGTTTGTTCCTCTCTACAGTGAAACTAATTCTGTAATTCTACTCGTATACATATGAGTAGACTCATATACATCATATTACATTTAAAGGAAAAAGTGTCCACATACAGTGAAAGTTATAGTGGAGCAAGACAGGCGATTGTCCTTGGCATGGTTATTTTCATTGAAAAGGTAAGACGTGTGTAATAGACGTCGATAATACACATCTTTATCCAGAGGGATGGCCACATTGATTTAGTCTACCCAAAGTAATTTCCCTGTTTTGTTTTGTTGAGGGTTTTTTTTCACTGGCGTTTCACTAAATTGCACACTCAGCTATTTCTGCAGTGTACAGACTTTATTGACAGATAGTGATGCTGTATTGATGCTAGAAAGTTTCATGGACCCATTAGTTGTATTTTCTCCTTGCACTCGTAGCAGTGAATTTTTTTTTATTGAAGTGCATCATCATTTATTGTATTGTTGTGCCGAATGTGAATGACTTTAGTGGGAGGGGGTGTTGACCTAAAATGAACACAATCATAGCATAGTGAAAATGTTGTACTGGCTCAATGATTTTACAAGCATTTGGTGTGTCACAAGCCGGCTCAAATCTGGGACAAAAGTGGTAGTTCACACAGGAATAGAAATTCAAACGTTATTTTAACCAACTAATAAAAAGCAAATGAAAAATAACAAAAACTGCGTATGTGTTGCGCAAGCCTGCAAGAGACAAAAGCGATGTAATCATGGCCACGCTACATGGCGATTTGTCACGTTTCGCACAGCTCTGGAATTGTAAAGGCGCGTCCAAATCACGGATGTGATTGGAGGATTTCAAATTATGTCGCACATGTCATTTGTACTTGCCCTTCGGTGGCACAGAATGAATGGCCTTTCTTTCCAAATTGACTTCTGTTGAAAGATACAACCTTTTCTCCGGAAATAGTAACTGCAGTTTTCATGCGTTCCATGTCCAGCACCCCCTGTCATTTTGGAGAATATTGCCACAGCATCCTCATGTCAAAATGGCTATAAATGCCATGGCTGTGTGTGGACATGTCTTAACGACACATCACACTGACTATATATTATAAATATATATACTAGTAAAAAATATACTATAAATTACGCTTGAGGTGTTGAGCGATGCGTACGGCAAGGACAAGATGAACTTAAGCTGGTCGGTGGAAACCTGCATCAAACAGGAAGAGCAGGGAAGGACACTTGAAACACATATACTTCTAACAGCCTTAACAGGAAATAACAGGCTAAAACACACTTTGTTATCACTAATGCTAGCTTGTGGGTGTGCAGTTGTCCGTGACCAGTATTAGCGTAGTCACATTATTAGTGAGTTTTATGAGTAGTCCAGTCGGCGGGACCCCGAAGAAGAGTCTGAGCAGTCAACCCAGATAGTGCACTGGGTGGCAGGAGAAAGTATTTGTGTAGAGCAGGGGTGTCAAACTCATTTTCACCCCAGGCCACGTCAGCATTATGGTTGCCCTCAAAGGGTCGGTTGTAACTGAAATGTACATTACATACATACATACATTTTAGGATTTTTCTAGTTGAACGCAAATATGGAAACATTGTAATCTAGCGGCAGGATGACATTATTTTGCGGTCAGAAAATCGACATGCATTGTGGGAGATTTAGTTTATGGTCACTGTACGTTGTAAAGCAGACTTTTATTTTAAGACAATTAAGCTCTCGCGGGCCACATAAAATTAAGTGGCGGGCCGGAATCGGCCCGCGGGCCTTGAGTTTGACACATGTGGTGTAGAGTGTAGTCAGGTTTCCCTTATTGGACAATATTATTTTCACTTCATTAAGCTGGGAGAGACTGGTAGACTAGTGCTAACATAGGCCCCTGTGTATTTGTGTACTGAATGGTGATATTGTGAATATGCAGAGCTGTATTATATGGCTACTAGCCAGTGCTATTCTAATGTGATTGCTTGTGACAGTCAAATTCCTGTTTATCTGACTCATGAAAACAGGTAGATTAAAAGAAATCGTCCATCGTTTGGTTTTTATTAATAGGCTTAATATATATTTCAACTGTGGATTGTGTGGAATAAACCGGGTAGTGACCCCATGGTACTGGCAGTAAAAAGCATCATGATGGGGGGGAGTGAAGAATACCTTTGGGTCAACAATAATATATTTCATTTTTATTTCAACGGCAACATTTAAAGTGCACCCTGGTAGAAGTACGAAGTACGGCAATCTCTCACACACAGCTACAAAACGAGGCAGAGGTAACACCTGACACTGAAGAAATCCTGAAATTGGGAATTGTGTGAGTAGGGCATTCTGGGTCAACGACAATGATAGCAAGTTCTATAAGAGGATTTGTGAATGGTTTTGATCATGTAATTAGGATAGTTCATCTCTCTGCTGAAGCCAGATAGCAAACGGATTATGATACCACGCAAATGTAAGAAGAGCGATCTGACAAGGTGGTGTCAGGAACACAAATCACTTCCTGAATCACACATCAACACAAATAGTCGCTTGCAGTAAGTCAACATAAAACAACAAACACCCCGAGTTCAGTTCTTTAAACGCTGCATTTAATTATTGTGTCCCCAATGTTGGCTTGGTTCATCTTGTTTTCTTCCCCAAGCACTACACTATTGGCATTCAATACCATGCTTATCTTGGGCTGTTAACTGCAGTGCTTGACACACACACACACACACACTCACACACACACACACACACACACACTGATCTCTTGCCAAAATAAACATTCTCTTTCTTTCTCTTTCTCTTTCTCTTTCTTCATTATTTGCCTACATCTCCATCTGCCTGTTTTGTCCTCCTCTGCTCTGTCTCTTTTTGGCAATTTGGCAACTCTCCCTCCCCCCTTTCTTCCTCTCCCCCCTCTCTCTCTGGTTTTAATGCCTGCCAAGGGCCACTACCTGTGGTGCAGGCTGCTATCTGGATGGCTTGGGCCGGGAGGGATGGAGGGAATTCATTAGCTGTTTACCGGAGGGCTGGTGAGCACCTGTGGTGCTTTTTTTTTACGGCCCCATTATTAAAAAGGATGAAAAAAAACAAAAAACCTGCAAAGAATGAAATGCACATGAAGAGAGGAACGAAGCACAGGTTCAGCAGGAAGAGGCAGAGGACGTACTTTCCGGACCTCGGCTCCAGTCCTTGGGGTTGTTGTTATTGTGTTGTTCTCGGGGTCGTAGACCGCTCGTCGTTTCATACGAGTCTGGATTATTACAAAACAAATGCTCCATTAGCACGTTCAGGAGCACGCCTTAGTTCTGGCGCCGGCCCGTTGTAATATAAGGTGCTGGGATTGTAAAAACTCTGGGTGCAGCAAGACTATGTGCAAAAAATGGACAATAAATTGGCCGCTTACTAAGCGGCAAAGACGTAGGAAGGAAGGAAAGCAAGACGTAACGAGAGCGAGCACCAGGCCCAGCAGGTTAAGTGGCCCAGGTGAGCGGCTCACGGCGACCCAGACACCACACTGAGGGCTTGATTTGCGAGAGCAGAGCAGAGCAGAGAAGCCTGTGCAGACAAACCCGTTGCTCATGCTCAACTAAGGGGCCATGTTGCCCACCACACAGTGTTGCTCCTCGGTCCACATTGAACACTGTGGTGACCCATCTGGCGCCGCGTGGCTGCAGTTTAGCGCACGTGTTTGTGATGATTTCTAGTCACGACAGTCATGACAGGCATTTAAGCACACGTGGGAGAAGCTTCGCCGTCGTGATTTTCTTCATTATTTTTACTTAATTTGTTAGTGACTCACTTTCATTTCCCCTGCAACTCTTTTCCTGCATGAGCTCTTCATCTTTGCGATTGTCTGTGTCAGACCTCATGTCTGAAGAGAGGTCTTTCCGGGCGTCAGTTTCATCACAAGGCAGACATTTACACGCAAACACGCCAGTGTAGTCTGTAGTGTGGAGGCTGCAGGCAGGCCAGGTGGGGGGATCCATGAACCTGCTAGCTGGGGAATTCCCTGAAGCCTCCCTCCCACTGGCAGGGGGAGGAGGTTATGCTGACAGACAGCTGGTCTGGTGGAAAGGTCAGCATGCAGGTACACTGTTCTCAGAGAGAGAGAGACAGAGAGAGAGAGAGAGAGAGAGAGAGACAGACAGAGAGAGAGAGTGCCTGTAAGTTCACAACAAGGCAGGCGTCATGGGAGCCAACTTCCCTATCTCGCGCACACACATGGGGCATGCGTGTCATTTGTCACAGAGTGCACGTTGGAACCCGTTGGGATGGACGCGCAGAGATGCAGTGCAGAATAAACCAGGGATAATTCTTTACTTGGTTGGAAATCAACATACAATATACCGTACTTATACCAACTCATTCACAAGGCAGGTTAAACCCCATGGCTAAGCGCTAAAAAAAAACCAATGTCAGTCCTGTTGCAAAACCCAGCAACAACTGAACCTTTCTGTCCCATTCTCTAACCTCCCCATAATACCAAGGATGTAAGTGTTCACCTACATACCTGGCTAACAGATATTCCAGTTAGGAGTTATGTTATATATTTAACAGCCTTGAGAGTAGAGGTGAGTAGTGTCAATGTTGGATTGTTGCGTGCAAATAGAGATATGTATCCAGAATGTATATCCGTAAAATAAAGTATTATTTGATCGCCAAATGATCGTATGTTCTTATAAAAACAATGTTAAAGGTATATTTTGATTAAATGCTTAATTACCCAACCATGATATGGCTTTTGTTGATAATTAAGTTGTGGTCGGGTTCTGAAGTGGCGTATTTTGTAAATGTTGCAGTGGGCCTTGAGTCAAAAAAGGCTGGGAACATCTGCTGGAGTTCATCCAGGGTTATACATTGTATTTGTATTTACCGTGTTCTGTTTCCTTTTTGGAACTGTTTTGTATTTAGTGTTTGTGTTTAGTGTGTGTTTTAGTTTCAAACCTCCGCCTGAGTGAATCTCTAAAACAGCACGCCTGCTGCTTGGAGTTTCACTCATGCATGGAGTGTTTATTTAGCCGGGTCGATAGGGATCTGCTAATACCCACAGAGACCATACAGCTCTCTCTCCTTCTCTCTCTCTCTTTCTCTCTCTCTTCTCTGTCTCTCTTCTCTGTCCCCCCTTATTGTCACTGTAACAGTAACAGATGTCTCTTTGCATCTTCGTCTTCCTCTTTCTTTTGACCTTTCCTGTGACCTTTCCTTCCAACCCACTGTAAAAATCCTCCCACTCTCGCTAACCCACTCCTCCTCCTCCACCTCTCTCACCCACTTCTACTCCTCCTTCTCCTCCTCCACCTCTCTCACCCACTCCTACTCCTCCTTCTCCTCCTCCACCTCTCTCTCTCACCCACTCATCCTCCTCCACCTGTCTCTCTCACCCACTCTTCCTCCACCTCTCTCTCTCCCCCTCCTCCTCCTCCCCCTGTCTCTCTCTCCCTCTCTTCCTCCATCTCTCTCTCACCCACTCATCCTCCTCCACCTGTCTCTCTCA
>OMNS01086030.1:4710-24442 GCA_900303225.1 Laemonema laureysi
CTGGATATGAGATTGCTGAGATTGCCAAGTACAGTACACCCCTTGCACTAACCCTTTGCAGTTTAGCCATCAGGTGTACCAAGTTAATGCTAATTATGTTATGTGTACCCCTAGGTATCTGAACTTCATCAACGTCATGACTTATGACTTCCATGGAACCTGGGAGCGTGTCACTGGACATAACAGCCCCCTCTTCCGTGGCTCCCAGGACAAGGGTGACCTCATCTACTTCAACACTGTAAGAAGAGTAAAACCCACATGGCCATAATTAACATACTACCAACCCGGTCGGCAACCAGGTCATTCTATGCCTACTGTCCATCTTTATTTCAGGACTACGCCATGAAGTACTGGAGGGACAAAGGTACCCCAGTGGAGAAGCTGAGAATGGGTTTTGCTGCATATGGTCGCACCTTCCGTCTGACATCAGCAAACACTGGTGTTGGAGCCCCCGCCAGCGGAGCTGCTTCAGCTGGACCGTTCACACGTGAAGCTGGCTTCTGGTCCTACTATGAGGTGAGGAGTCTGGGTCCTCAATAGCAACCAATCTAAAGGTAAACACAGTGGATTGATGGATCTGCGTCATCTGTTTCAGATCTGCACCTTCCTGAAGGGCGCCAAAATGGAATGGATTGAAGACCAGAAAGTTCCCTATGCTCACAAGAACAACGAGTGGGTGGGATTTGATACCAGGGAGAGCTATGAGACTAAGGTAGGCATGACGGTAACACCACATAAGATATAACAAAATCACATAGTTGCACTAACTATACCATATTTAACTTTTACACTAACTAAAAGCAAACGAACAAGCAAACAAAATCACATTTCCACAGTTGTACGATATCTAAATAGTCAAGCAATGGTCAAAAGCTGTTGTTTTTCAAAATGCTTCAGGTCCGCTACTTGCAAGAGCAGAAGTTTGGAGGTGCCTTTGTGTGGGCCCTGGATCTGGATGACTTCAAAGGGCAGTTCTGTGGAGAGGGTAGCCACCCCTTGCTGGCACATCTCCGCACACTCCTCAAAATTGGTACAGTCCATGATTTTAATGGAATCTTTATCCATCTATCAATTTTACATAAATAAGTCTCAAACCAATGTCCCACTATTTATGAAAAATCATTTGTTATTTGCTAACTGCATTCATTCTTTGTATTTCCATTCAGAGCTGCCCCCCCTGCCGCCAACCACAACTCCTGACCCCAGCAAAACCACCACCCCTAGCCCAACCACCACCACCACTCACGCACCAGGCACAGGCTTCTGTAACGGCAAACCTGATGGCATGTATCCCCACCAAGAAGACAGAAACAGCTTCTATGTGTGTGCAGGTGGAATCACCTTTGTCAGGCAATGTGGAGCTGGCACCGTCTTTGACGACAAGTGCAAGTGTTGCGTCTGGCCCTGAAAAATAGTGAACATCATTTGATTTTCATCATGTTCTATTGTTTGTGGAACTAACAAATAAATAAAAGCAATATTTTCATGCATATTGTTCTTGAAGTTCTGTTTTTTCTCTCGATGATTTGATCCTTAATTTGTGGAACAAGATACCTTTGAATCAGTAGGAACTAGAAAATGTGCTCAGCTGAGCACAGACCTCCACCAAGGCCAGCAACATGAAGGCCCGCCCGGGAGACACATTGAAATCCTTAGTGGGTGTGGCCTAGGGAGGTCCCCCTCTAATGGGTGTGAGCAATGACCAACATCCTGAGTGTGCACCTTTACATGCGTAATATGCGTTGTATGTTATACTGTGCCACTCTTGTTCACCCCCAAAACAGACATCAGTTAAGCTTAGATGTCTATAAGGACAACTGCTTAGTAAATGAGATGAGTGATACGCATGTTGAGCCAAACAGTTTGCTGTATCATTTATGTCGTGAAAATGTCTATAATTTTGTGTGAAATCCTAGCTTGCAAAATCCCATGAAATTGAAATATCTTAAATATCATGTTCACAGACAGACAAAGAAACAAACACAGCCACGGGTGAAAACTTAACCTTAACCTTAACCTTAACCTCCTATAGTATAATTTTAATTAATTATGATGCACACTATTTTTTTCACAGATCAAGACATCTAACAAATGGCAAAAAGTAAATTCACTTTTTTAGCACATTCTCCAATGTGCCATTTGGACTGCAATTCTACCTGTACGGTAGAGCAAGTTTAGCACGACATCTTCTTTGTCTAGAGGTGTCAACCATTCACCAGCAATTATATCATCACACACGATAGATACCACAAGGCTCAGGTTTGGCAGAAGTATTGAGTCTCATTACAGGGGTTTTTGTGACTGGTGCTTTAGGTAAAATATTAGGTCACTAACTTGATAGCTTCCATAATCCTGTTCCACACCTAAGATCATTTGTTACAATAGGGTCTTGTCTTTCAGCGTTAGGCACATTAAGTGTTTCTTTCACATCTGTGTTTATGGAGCAATATTAGAAGTAATTGTAATTCAGTTAATTTCCCATTTCTCTCTATGCTTCTATACTTTTAAAACATCTTTAACCCATTGAAAGTGTTTAATGTTTAATGTATAGATTTTTAACCATGAAAAATACAAAAATACACTGCATATGTTTTGTGTAAAATGACAAAGCATTTCTTTGGATGTTTCTCTCGCTCTCACATCCGTTTTTGTCACTTTCATGTCCAATTCACACCAGTCAACAAAACACCAATGGCTATAAATCTGTCACGATACTATAAGCCTTTAAACATCACATACATGTACATCACCTGCTGTCTGTCTACTGTAGGGTCTGTTCATGTTGGGATCAGTCCTGTACCATGTGACCAATGGTGACCTGAGGGCTTATGACACACTGCATATCACTCCCGCTCCGTCTCTCTTCACACACACACCCAGACGGACCACACAATGGGACCTCATATGCCCTCAGTGCTTGGGATGTGGATAAAGAAGGGACTGCTGTGATGCATTCAGTCACAGCATATGCAATTGGTGAGGAATGCTTTTTACACAAAAATAATAATCATTTTTAAAAGATAGACAAGCTGTTAAAAAAGTGTTAAAAGGGCATTATTTTGCTGTTTATGATGCGTGCTGTCGAGATGCCTAATTGGTCCAAATATAGTGAATCTACTTGCACTGCAGATGCTGGGCAAGTAAAAGTCCCTCGTGCTCTGTTTGGTTGATATGTGATTTGTACTTTGCAGTGGGTCTGCATCTATTCATTCAGAGTGGTGAGTAGGCCACATTTCCTCCTATATACAGAGAGCAAAGAAATCCTTTAGGCATAGATTCATAGAAGGAGGTCTTATTTATAGAAATGACGCCATTGGACGAAACTATATTTTTATATTTTATATTTTACACTGCTAATTGTTGGGTTTTTTTTGTACTGAAACCAGCAACGGCAACCAAACTGGTTTGTTATTTTACCAAATGGTCGCAGTACAGAACAGGTGTTGGGAAATACCTGCCAGGGAACATAGACCCTTGGCTATGCACTCATCTGGTCTACGCCTTTGCCGTTGTCAATTATGCCAACAAGATCACAGAACACGAGTGGAATGAAGATACCCTCTACAAACAATTCAATGAGTTAAAACACAGGTAAGCCAATTGCTGTTGTCACCATGAACACAACAAACATACTGTACATACATAACATCTATCTATCTATCTTTTGAATTACATTAGTTAATCATTAGTATTATTAGCATAGCATTATTAATAAGAGAGGAATGCAATTGCTCATGAATAATGTAGCGCACGTCAGTAAAAGGTGAATTTAAAACTTCAAACTGCGATCTGTGATGTGTTTAGTACATTTGCCTGAGCCTCATGGTTCTCATGCATTCAGCCAATAGTCAAAGACATGAGAGCCATGCAACTAAATAAAAGCACAATTTAATAAAAACAAAGTGGGGCAAGTAAAACTTGATTTTAGATTATTTAAAAGCTGTTAATGCTTTAAAGCTTTTAAATTGTAAATTGTATTTTGTATAATGTTTTAATATTACGAATCGTAATTGTCATTATTCTTTTTCCATTTCAAATGTTTATGTGCAGTAACCCACAGCTGAAGACTCTGTTGTCAGTCAGAGAAGACAACCTTGTTGGAGCCCAGTGAGTCCAAACCCACACCTAACCCTTACTCCCTTCTCACTGCAGCACTTGTGTTCCTATTATTTGATTAAATGATGGTTTTCTATAGAATAAAGCCTAGCCTCACAATCAACCCAAGGATTTGTTTCCTTTTGTCTTCAAATTCTTAAGAGAAGTAATAGCAGAAGCAGTATTGTATTAAAGTTCTGCTACTTTTGAAATATTTACAATTATTTGTAATTATTTGAAACAAAACACTGCACCTGCACAGAGCCATCTCCGGTGAGACACAGGTTATTGCAATTATAGATAATTGATTGTGTTTGATTGTGTTTGCTGCCTTCCTTTCGGTTGAATACGGTTCCTCTTTGATATACAAACAATTTATGCTTTTTCACTCTTGACCACGGGTGTCATTTACACTTTTTGAAACCGATTTTGTCACAAAGCATAATTAGTTAAAAATGTTCTGAAAAATAGCTTGCGCCAAGAAATGTTAACGCACAAATGCGAGCATTGAGAAAGGTTTATTTGCACAGTAAGAAAACATACAATGCAATGTCAATATAGAAGAAACAAATGCATTGTCCAAAAAAAGTAACAAAGGCTACCCAAAAAAGTGCCCTTTTGATGCGCCGTTTTGTTATTGTTTTCCCGCCATAATTATCTACTCTGACCTTATTACATTGCCATCTTTTCACATGAGCTGTCCCCACCAGTTTTCAACACAAAGTGATGCCCTTGCTCTTGACCATTGTATCGTCATGCTCCTCCTCGCCACAGTAGCTTCTCCAGCATGCTGTCGAGCAAAGCTAACCGCTGGAGCTTCATCCAGTCCACAGTCAAATTCCTGAGGGTTTACGGCTTCGATGGCCTGGACCTGGACTGGCAATATCGTGGATCTGGTGTGAGCTCACCCCAGGACAAGAGCAGATTCACTCTGCTCTGCAAGGTACTCCAATAACCAGCATGAGTGCATTATAATACAGTGTACAAGTGATTCAGTAATCAGGAAAGGTGATTTGGGTACTAGCCACCTCCCTGTATGCTGTTGCCCGTAGATTATCTATCCATTTTCTACAGCATTCATCGCAGCACATGATATTTAACACTTGGGGGCATTTAACACTCGCATTTTGAGACTAGGTAATATTACCCACACAGACTACCCAAGTTCAAAATTAGCCTCCTCAAGTGTTGACTGTGGCAGGAAGTACTGAACAATAAAATACCGTATATTGTTTCCACCACAAACCTGACCTGGAGGGAAGGAAAGACAATCGATGTGTGGATTATTTCAGTAGGCCTATCTTACTTACTTACTTATATTAACCTCACTATGTTTTGTCTCTGTGAACTAGGAGCTTTCTGAGAGTTACAAGGCTCAAAGTACAGGAAGACTGACTCGCCTCATTCTATCTGCAGCAGTCACAGCAGACACTGATGCCATCGAGTTGGGATACGAAATCGCTGAAATATCCAAGTGAGGGCGGTACCAGAAGGGTTTTGTTTGTATGAAGCGATGCGTAAGGTTGTGTGTACAAAGTAACATGTAATAACTTGTGTGTGTGTGCACATGTAGGTACTTGGATTTCATCAGTGTTAAGACTCATGATTTTCAGAGAGACCCAGAAAGAGTGACGTCTCACCACAGCCCCCTCTTCCGTGATTTGCTGGACACAGAAAACAATACGAATGTAGTAAGACAGCATTTTACCTCGATACGCACCGTTAACATCAAAATCGTTTCCAAGGTAAATTTAGATGTAACTTCGCCATTAGAGCCAGTAATACATGTGCTTGGCAAGATGAGACCTCATAGGATGAGACCTCATAGGACCACATCGCTGTGCTCAAGGTTCACGATGAAAGACTGTAGTAATAGATAGTAATCCACCCTGTGAAAACACCTCAAAACAACTCAGAGACAAGCTTGGCATGGGCTGATAGCACGTCAAACACACACTCATGAACATGCTTGAAGACTTTTGACAGTGATTGTGAGAAGCGAAAAGCACATCGGTGTGGTCCTTACATATCATGTCAACTGGAAAACAACAACTTAGCAGGTAGACAAAAGGAGAGCACGCACACAGCCTAACCAACAACATTTCCCACTGTGTTCCTTCCAAGGATTATGTAATGCAATACTGGATCAACCAAGGAGCCCCAGCACAGAAGCTGCTGCTTGGATTAGCCACCCATGGGCGTTCCTTTACCCTGTCCTCCACTGCAACAGGTCCAGGGGCCCCAGTCAGAGGCCCCGGCATGCCCGGTCCTTACACCCAACAGATGAGCATCTGGTCTTACTATGAGGTGACAGTGCTTTATGAACACATGCAGAGTAAGATGATGCTGGTGATGATGAGAGTGACAATGACAATGAACACTGAAGTCTAACTGCAACAGTGATCTTTTACATGTTGCCGGTAACCATGACAGCAATGGGTTTTCCGGGCATTGGCGGGGGCAGAAATGGACATTTTACATTTGACTTTTATTGTCTCTACTGTAAATGGGTCTGCTTATATGGCAACGCTAGCATTTAAAGGTACATTAAAAAAGTGTAACTTTGTCTTCATCTCTAAAACATATCTGCCCACCCATATGAAAAAAAAGTTGTATAAGAAGTATGAACTGTATCGATAAATATAAAGACACTTTCTGTATGGCCTGTAAGATTAAAAACAACTATAATGACCTCATGGAAATCTAATGAAATATTGTATTGTTCATAATAGGAATCACAAAGCCAGGATGAAAACACCTAAGGTTGTGGTTGTTCTCTCTTGTGCAGATCTGCTCATTTCTCAGAGGGGCATCAGTCTCGTGGATGGATGTTCAAAGTGTACCTTATGCTGTTAAAGGGGACCAGTGGGTTGGCTTTGACAACCCTGACAGCTACGATGCCAAGGTGAGTGAAACAAGACACATTGTGATTGTTTATATGAGCATTACGGTCATTCTGACCTTGGTGGACCCAACCCCCAGTAGGTGTCCCCAAAGTTTCATAGATTTCATTATTATTATTTTAGATAAACTAAAATAATAATAATGAAATCTATGAAACTTTGGCAATTTTGAAGCAAAGAAGGTTTAAAATAATAAGGAATATTTTATTTATATTTAATTTAATTAGGAATATGTAGAATAAAGTAAGTCCACCTTCTTCAACAAGGCCTGCTCCTTATTCATAAAACAGCTATCTCCGCAGCAAGGCCAGCAATTCAATTGAAATAGGGGTTTGTATGAATATCTTAAAGATAAACCGGGAACCAGTGGCAGGCCTTATTGTATGTGTTCTGTGTTTTCTACAGGTGGGCTACCTTAAGAACAGGACCTTTGGAGGGGCAGCTCTATGGACACTAGGCATGGATGACTTCACTGGTCAGTTCTGTGGGCAGGGCAAATATCCACTGGTGTCCCATTTAAAAAGGATGCTCAATATAGGTAAGGATAAACACACATCCTTCCTTTCCTCCTTGAGTGGAACTGAATAGAAGTATGAATGGATGAATATGAATAGTAATATGAATGTGAATATGACTCAATTCAACTGAATGATATTATTATTATATGCTCTACTTTGTTAGACTGGACACTTGAAGAAACATCACAAACAACTGCAGACGTAGGCCCTGCCACCGAAGCCCAGAACTCGATCACTGTGGGGAGACCCTTCCCACACCATGCCTGCTACCAAAATATCACCGTTGCGTACCAACGTGATGGCTTCTGTGCACGCAAACGGGACGGATTGTATCTGAGATCTGAAAACCCAAAGACATTCTACAAATGTCTACTGCGGCATACGTTGGTGACAAGATGTCACACTGCTGCATATTATGAACATAACGTGGGAGTGCAAACCATGCCAACGGGATGCTTAGCTTTCACCAATGTCTTGGCAGCCACATTACTTCATTCGTTGTTTGTGTGGAGCAACTGGTGATTGAGTTATTTTTGGTGATGCATGCATGGACCAATGATTTGTCAACTCTTACAGTGGGCAGAAGATGGTCTGTGTCTGTTGCCTGTTACTGGCAGTGAAAAAAGGTTTTCCACACAAATAAAGCATGTATAGAGAAGCTGTATTCTGTCTTGTAGTGGTCGTAAGCATGAACATGAATTAAACCAACTAGAGACAATACTGCAGATATGAAGTGCTTAGATCAAATCAATGTGAGTCGATAGGTGTATGGATGTTTTTTCTGTACCCTCTGCCCTCTATGTTCTGGAGGTATGGATTGTACCACGAGATGGCCCAGTAACAGAAGTGAACAGTTGTTGGTTTTGGTACAAAGCATGCTGGGTGTAGCTCCCTCCAGTTATAGACATGAAGGTCAACAGGGCTCTATTCCTATCAGACCAACCCGTGAGAACTGGGTTGGAAGAGAAAATAAAAATACAATGAATGAAATGCATGTATGTATGCATTGTAACCACAATTCTTAATTCCTCTACAGCTATACAACAAGTAGCATATTGAGCTAACATGTTCGTAGGAGATGTAAAGTATGCTATACAACAGGTAGCATATTAAGCTAACACGTTCATAGCAGATTCAAATTATGCACTTAAATTATTATATCAAAAAAAAATAAACGTACAGAACTTGAACACTTGGGCTAAATCTTGCTTGTGTCATCTTTGTCCTGTGGGTGATTTTCTTCCAGGGCCAATGCGGAGAAAACTTTACATACAATGTCTATATTTTACTTCAGGTTAAGAATCTCAACCAACAATGTAGTTAAAGTAGTGCAATGATTAAAAGATTTATTTCCACACAAAAGTCAAGACAAATCGAAGTGGTCCATGGCGCATCTGATTCAAACTTTTTAAGTTTACCACAACTTTTCCACGTGGGTGGAACTTTTCCCGTAAACACACTTTTGTGTGATTGGTTCTCATAACTTGCTTTCTAAATGGTTAATAGTTGACTCCCACTTCCTATGTGTACCATTTATCGACAGCAGCAGAGGGCGCTGCAACCCCTGAATTCAGCTTCCTGTCATGCCAAGCTACTTGGTTGTAAAACACTTGTCTGCCCTCAATCACACCCTTGTTTCCTAATGATCTTCACCAGGTTTTGCTCAATGCTATCTTCGAGACTGGTGCGCCACATCTGTGTTCGGAGCCTGATAAGACTTCCCTAGCTATAAAGATATCGCGGTCCTATACATCCCAGAAAATGGTATATTTATGTGGCAGTCATCCAAAACCTCCCTAGCTGAAGATGTTTTACCTCTGGTGGGCCACCAGGGAGACTTGTTCTGCATCTGCACCAAGATCTTGCCTTTCACACATTCCTCAGTACCCACAGCACCAGCTCATACCCATAAATCATCATAAGCTGCAAACATTTCCCTGTTGATAACATCATATAGTTACACCATCAACATTTTAACGCAAAGAATATCATTTTAAATGATTAACTGTATCCTAGTTATTATTTGTTATTATTTATCAGTTCCAAACATATGGTCTAATGCTAGGTCACTATGATTGGCAGTATTAAAAATATCCCACATTTCCACCGTTTGTAACTTTATGAATCACACAAAAATATAGCTGAATGTGCTACTTCTGGGGATATAGCACATAGCAAGCAAAGCAGTGTAATGACATATCAAAAGTGAGGTCGATCATTATACATTATCACGGTAAAGTATGTCATAGGAGAGTATGTTGGCTTTCATCCAAACAAGGTACAACTTTGTAAACTTATCCTTCCTGTTTTGTGGGGCCAGATTACAGGGAGTGAGCAAAAGCCAAGCTGTACCAACCAGCATCCATAGAGTAATCTTGGTAGGAGTAAACTGTCATAAAAAAACATCATAAAACATGATGTGGAATAATTGTTACACTGGTGGTGTGGTGTGGACCCAAATGCAGGACAGCGAGGCAGGTGGTGATTAAATGCCAAGACTGGGTGTTTAATTTAACATGCAGGTGACACAGGTAACAAAAAGACAAGCGCTCACACAAGACTGACGTGTGACAGCAAACAATGATCCGACAAAGACTCACTGGGAACAAGACTTATATAGGCTACACATGGGGGTGATTACAAATGAGACACAGCTGGGGCAGACAGGCAAGCATGTTACACGTAGAACTAAAATAACTAGACAGGGAGCAGAATACACATAGAAATACAAAACTAATCACACTGGCAGGAAACACAATGGCAGGAAGTGGGAAACTAGAATAAGAGGGAAAACACCACTACACAATGAAACAGGAAGTGACAGAACTAGCTAACTAACACAACTGACAAGACACAACAATAATCAAATCAAAAACATCAATCAATCAAAAGTGAGTGATCATCATTGCACTACATTAATTTTGTGGAGATATATCTAAAAATTTAAATAAACAAACAAAATACAACAAACAAATAAAACCAATGTGGTACTTCACCTGACAACCGGTGATCATGCTCCTAATAGACAAAGAGATCTCTTTTCTTCACCAAGGTTGAGACTGCACTGACTCCAGACGTCAGTACCCCTCACTTCTTGGACTTCCCTCTTGTCAGTTGAGATGATCAGCTGATATCAGTCTCTGATGTCCATCATCATGTCCCCGTATGTCCAGTGTCCACCAGGGACGGCTTTGGCGGAATCAACAGCATAGGTCAGGACTGTCCATGTCCATCTAAAGGGGCAATCCTGACAGTTGACAAACCAGGGTTGGATGTGGCCTTAAGGGTAGGTGTCAAGGTGATGGTGTCACAGTCAGAGTGTCGTTGTACAAGCACCATTTGAGTGGCCGTTACCTGTACCTCTAGAGGCCATTGTGAAACAGAAGTGATGTGGTGCCACTTTGTCATTCACAAGTGTGGTGTACGGATGTTGCTCATTGATCTGCTCCAAAGGTGTCTTGTGTGTCTGGTGGTATGTTAGTTAATAACGTGTGTGGATCTGGTACTCAGCTTAACTCTGTCGGTCCTAAGTGGGCTTTAGGACCTTCTGCTTCTCATCCATGTCTGTCCTGTGGTTGAGCTCTGGATTGTCTCACTCATTCTGGTCATTGGTGGTCGCTCCTAGGTTCACTTTTACCTCAGCGAGGGATCGGTGTAGATGTTGGGCTGGGCTACAATGGCTGAGATGTACCCAGGTCCCGTCGATGCCAGTTGAGGTGGCGACTATGATCTTGTCCCTTCACTAGGTCCCTTCACTTTTGGCTGAACCCACTCTCATTTGAAGATGCAGATGTAGACCCAGTCGTCAACCTGGGGTAATGGTCCCTTGGGTGGTGGCTCGTCTGATTGAGGGCAGACCTCTGCCCTCTGCCACTGTCAATAAATGGGACACCTAGGAAGTAGGAGTAAACGGTTTAACCAATCAGAAATAGTCATAAAGTTACAGGAACCAAGTGTGTTCATGGGAAAAGACCCACGTGGAAAAGTTGTGGTCAACTTTAAAAGATTGTGTTTTTTATCAGATGCTCCACGGCCCACCTCGATTTGTCTTGACTCCGTGTTGAAATAAATCTTGAAATCATTGCAGCAACGTCAATAATTGCTGAAAACAGTGTGTAGAAGATACTGTAGCAATGCATGTGTTCTAGGTCCCTGCCACTGCTTACCACCAAGAGAGTACAGCGATGCTTCTGTTCTCCACATTCCAATTTGGATTGCTAATAGAAATAAAAGATACCCTAAATCATCTGAAGAGCACAGTGACCTGAATCATGTAGAGCTACATTCTCTCCCCACATACATTGAATGGATGTGGAGAGAGATGTGAGAATTGCCAGTTATCTTTACACTGCCCAGATTGTTTGCATCAAATTGCAATGTAGGCTAAATCTGATTTGGGATTGTCTGGACATGACAACATGCATCTTGGATGATAAAGGTTGCATTAAAACAACAAGCGTAACCCAGGCCCAAGGGTTGTGTCCTTTTGACAATAGCTATTTCATCTCAGAACTGTCTGACTGTCTTTGTGAGTGCTTAAAGGCCCTATCTAACCAAAGTCAGATGGCAATTTTCAAATGTGTTTTGTGAGGTAACTGCATAACACCGGAGGTTGGGGCAGGAGTCCGGCTACGGGACATAGCTTTTCAAAAAGTGTGAGGGTTTGTCATAGTGTTTAGGGTAGAGCTTTGCCTTTATGTTTGAATGTGTCAAAAACCAAAGCTAGCTGTCAATCACTGTGCTATGAGTTACAGTTGACAATAAAGCAATATAATTGGGCAAAACACAACGCCAGTGCAGGCATGTGTCATGACTACGTAATACAGCCGCATACCAGAAGTAGGGCATAAGCACAAATACATTTTGGATGCAAATACATGACAAATACCTACATTGAATAATTTTATATCGTGGTATTGAAGTAATTAAACTATAGGTAACCCAGAACTTATTTTCATTTTGTGGGCACTTTAAATTTAACCAGGTCCTACATGGAGATGGTACACTTAATGTATCATTTATTAGATTTTTGTTTTGTGTTACTGTTTTTAACCAATGTTACTGTTACGCCTTTTCATTACAGCCATCGATTTGAACCTAAAATTACTTTACATTACAATTACAGGGTTGACCTTGCTGTATGTGATTCGGCTTTATATATTAAGTTTTCTGAATGTTTGTTCTGTATAAAACGTTTTCCTTTTTTACGTTTTCCTTTAATTAATGAATAGGTAGCCTATTAAACATTTAAGTATCTGAAGTGACATTCAGTTCAGATAGTCATTCTACCCATCTCCAGAACGTCTTCCCTTTCCCCTCATTGTGCAGGATGACGTCACTGGTTCTCTCTGTGGACGACACTGATCGTTATTATGCACTTCACTTCCCAGAATGCCAAGTGTCGCACTTCCGTATCGATTACACGTAGCAGCAGCCACAGAAGTAGGATAGTTAATTTAGCTAAGAATGTAGAATAATGTATTGTCTACGGTGTATAGTAACGCGCAAACATAAATCGCAATCTATTTATTGATCATGAGACCGAAATCGTGTCGCTCACTCGTTTTGGCCTCGCGGCGGCTAAATTAACTAGCTAGCTAACAAACATTAGCTTGAGTTAGCAAGTCACTGGTTGTTTACACTTTCTTTCGACATGTATACTTTGTTATCTGGACTATACAAGTACATGTTCCAAAAGGACGAATACTGCATATTGATCCTTGGGCTGGATAATGCAGGAAAAACGGTAGGTAATGATACATTTTGGCTGTCAGCGTGTTAATTGTTAGGATTTCAGCATAGTTTATTTGTAGTTATTCAGTTTAATATTAATCAAAATAAAGTAAATCTTTCCCCCGTGTGTCTTGTCTTCATAATACTGTTCGAGTCATCTTGCAATTCTCTATTCTCTGGCAGACCTTTCTGGAACAGACAAAAACAAAGTTCAGTAAGAACTACAAAGGAATGAGTTTGTCAAAGATCACCACTACAGTTGGCCTGAACAGTAAGAGTTTGCAAAAGCAATTTCCAATTCATCCACATATAAAACATTGCTCATCATCAATTAAATTGTTCTGTGTGTCTAATGTTGTTTTACAGTTGGGACCATTGACGTTGGCAATGCTCGCCTCATGTTCTGGGATCTTGGAGGTCAGGAAGAGCTCCAGTCTTTGTGGGACAAAGTAAGTAAATCGCGTATTACTAGCGACTTTTCATCAATTTAATAACTTCCTAATTTATTGGGATTTTATTTTCTTCACTAAAATCAAACAGCACCTTTTATTGCTAATAATAAACAATTCAAATGTGTTTCTTCTCTTACTTTGCTAAATGGGTGAATAAAAAAGGATGGTGTAGCAATTGTCCCTTAATACACAACACATTAGTGGCTTTTCTTGGCTCCTCCAACCACAGGAGACAGGTTGTGTTGAGTAAACCTGTTTATTGCAAATGTTTGTCGTCAGAGCTCCCTGAGTGTGTGTGTGGTGCTGGCTGGTTTAACCTGTGTGCCTTGATTGGCCAATGCACCACAGGTGTGCAGCCCCAGAGCCTTATCAGCCAGGTGAGGCTGCTTAAACCAGCCACCAACCACTCACCACAGAGAGCAAAATATGTTTCTTTCTCTGACATCCTATTTTCAAACGCTCAATCCCTTTAGTACTACGCAGAGTCCCACGGGGTTATCTATGTGATCGATTCAACAGATGAAGGGCGCCTCTCGGAATCAAAGGAGGCCTTTGGTACGTATGCACTTTGCCCTGCTGTCTATAAACACATTAGAGCCCAAATTCCACTTCTGTGTCAGCATGTACGCAAACATCCACGTCACTACGCAGAGACGCATGCACACCCCTGCCAGGCGCAGACCTACGCGTACATGAAAGATGTGCATTCCTCCCAGAGCTTAGCAACACGTCACCCCTCTCTGCAGAGGTTTGTGTCAACTAATCACTGATTGTTCTAGCCAGGAAGGAGCATAGTGTTATGTTTTGTTTTCAACAGCCAGACACAAGAATAAAGTGAATTTGGCCGGCAAAATGAAAGCGTGGATTTTGGCACCAACTGAAGATCTGCGCTGTGATGTGGGTCTTGGCACATGTGCTGCATGTAGAACTGTCCAGCTGTAGTGTCTGCTGTTCCTTCAGTTCACTGGACTGTCTTCATCTCTTTCAGAGAAAATGATCAGCAGCGAGTCATTGGAGGGAGTCCCGCTGCTAGTCTTGGCCAATAAGCAGGATGTAGAGGTACAGTGGAAACTATTTCCTGTTTGTTTTTGGGTCCCATACTTCAGTATAGGGACATATCCCTACCAAAGACTCCACCCGTGGCTGTGCTGGCCTATCCAGCCTTTCTTAATTATGATATGACTGCATTTACTTACTGCAGCATCCCAAGCACTAAGCTGGGAATCAAGGTCTCTGTGGTAATCGTATAGTATACTGTGTATGTATTTATTGACCGGCTGCACCATACTGAGTCTTGTCTTGTTTTATTTCGGAGACTGTGAATCAATTAAGCATTTGTAGTAATTGTGACTTATGTTAGTGAGTGAACTAAAAAGTGGTGTGTGTTGGTAGAGCAGTGGAAGTGGATCAGAACCCAGCCAGCTGTAGCCATCTTCCTTTTTCATGTCAAGGTGTTTGACACAGAAACTGCAGCTGTCATTGAAATCAGTGTTGCGTGACATGAACACGAGTGGGCGGAAGACACAATAGGCCCTCGTCCAAGAACGTGTGCGTATTTATACTTTAGTGCGTACTTGCAAGTCATACAAGTGTGCCACGTCAGATTCAGCAAAAGCTTGTAATTACAGGAAATTGTGCTAAAATGGTGCGTAAACATAATGAATCCCACCTGTGCATAAATGCGTGCGTTCATGAGTCTGAATCTGAATTAGCATAATTTTATGCCCCAAAAATGCTATACAAGCAAGGTTTTCCCCTGGCTTTGTTCCCCTGTCCTAGGTGGTAGCCAGGGTGTGTAAACCAGAGAGTAGTATTCGTTAGGTTAATCTAAGTGCTGTCTGTAAGACAGCGCTTTGCATGTGATTTGACGCTCCCACATTTGATTGGATGTGCAAAACGTCACCTGGTGAACAATGAAGCACAAATGGATTTCTAGTAGTCCGGTCTACTGGCGTTCGGGTTATGTTTGGTCTGACAGATGTCCAGGTTTTATATGGAGGCTGGTTATTGAACACCGCCTAAACTACCCCACCAATCAAGTCTCATTTTAGGGGACTTACACAACAAAAAAATGTATTTAAGATTTATTGGGCATGATTTGTTTAACCTATTTTAACATATTTGTGAAAAACGACACCTGATTCTTATTGGTTCAAAAAAATAGGCATGAGTCATATATGCAATGATAACAACAACGTATTTCCATATAACACAGAGGTTAGGCCAGAACGTAGGGCCAGCAGCCAGCAGGTGGAGTCAGGGGTTAGTGCTAGTGATTAGCTACATTTGAGACATGGAGAAGGTGACTTGCATTCCAGTAACACTGCAAGCTATTGGCTAAAATGGAGTGGTGTGTGTTGGTAGAGCAGTGGAAGTGGATCACAACCCAGCCAGCTGTAGCCATCTTCCCTTTTCATGTCATATTTTCGATGCACATTTCTTAACTTAATCATACTACACACATCAGATTCAGCAAACACTCCCTATTACAGGAAGTGTGGTTGCATTCTTGCGCGCTGTCTGATGATATCTGACTGGCTGGCTTATCTGCAGTCCCGTCTATGTCGTTGGCTCTCTGGCTCCGTCCTTGGCCTCTTCATTTATATGTCCCTATAATGTTGTCAGCTTGCTGTAACGTTAGCGATCGCACCTCTTAACTAGCCGCTTTGCTAGCTAGCGTTATTACTCTTCTGCCTTGCTACGCCTATAAGTACAGTGAAATAGGCACATTTTAGAGTTAAAGATGGTATAACTAAATACATAATTCTGGGCAAAAACAGTGGATACTTTAACACACTGTCTATAGGCTATTTTAGTTCTCCTCTGGTCTTCTCGTTGGGGTGGGGGGGTTCCTCCCCAGTTCTGCAGAAGTACCATTCATTAAAAAGGCACCTGGCCAAGAAAAAAAACTGCAGAGCTTGAAATCCTCCTGTCGGAAATTGATAACAGAAAACTGTCCTATTTAACAGCGTCAGTAGTGGCATTAGAGCACCTGCCAAGTGGAAGGAGTGGGGCATAATAAAAGAGCCGGTTCAGTCTGAATGCAGAAGGCTGGATGCAACTTGACCTGTGTCTGCTGCTCCATCTAGTGGCGACGCCCACCTTGTGGCCAGGGGGAAACTCTACACATGAATAATAAAATATAGTAGAGAACCAGCTAACAAGATGGCATAGATAGCAGTGTTTTACTGAACTCTGCGAGGTGTTTGGTAAACGGAGACCCGGGTTACTTTACTCCCAATTCAAACAGACTGCTGTGAACAGATCGTGACCTTGCTGGTCTTCCAGCTGTCCTCACACTTCCTCTGCTACCCTTTATCTCGTCTAGAACTGCCTGTCGGTGCCCGATATCAAGACGGCCTTCAGTGACTGTGCCCCCAAGATCGGCAAGAGGGACTGCCTGGTGCAGCCGTGTACGGCCTTGACCGGGTGAGGGACCTGCGCACCATCATGCACATGTTCTAGTGTCTCACACATTTCATGACATCGCAACTTGACTGTCTGTTGCATCAACCGGTCTCGCCTCAGGACCCACATGTGTCATTAAGTCGCAACCTAAAAATAACAAATGGATTCACCAATATTGCCGTAATCAACAATGCCTTCATGTACTGTTGAGAACATGGAGCAGACAAGAAGCTGCAACAGCTAAGAAATAGTGAGCCAGTGAAAGTTGAGAATCCCCTGTTTTGTCTCCCAGTGGGAGATTGTGACCATCGCACGCCATTTCAAAATCTACTGTTGGACAGTTTACTTTAGTCTGCTGTTATTGGGTGACATAATTCACTAATGGTAAATGAAAGCCAATATTAGTATAATAATAATATTTGAATAGCCAATATAATAATAATCCGCTTTTGTGATGCAGTACAGCGTTGTATCTTTTATGATGATATTATATTGTGATGGAGGCTGAGTGTATTTAAATGATGTGTTGCAGGGACGGGGTCAACGAAGGGATAGAGTGGATGGTGAAGTGTGTGGTGAGGAACATCCACCGGCCTCCCAGACAGAAGGACATCACATAGTGGTCTCACCCTCGTGTTGTTCCCTGTTCCCGCACAACTGCCGTGGATCTGAGCAGTGGTTTTCCCAGTGGTTTTCCCCAATGAGACACTATTTATACACAGGTGTGTATATATGAGCGCTTCGTCTGAAGTGACCTATCATACCAATGGAAAACGCACACAAAAAAACCCCTGTTGACTTTTCCTCTTTTGTGCGTGGATCTGACTCTAAATAGTATATGAAGTTTAAATTTTGTATGAGGATTGTACGTGTGTATAGAAACCTTGTGGAAACGTTTATGCTTAAAGTACACATGGTCAGCTGGCCTGGTTGCTAAGGTAACCTAAACAACAACTATAAAGTCCATTCAAATGCACCCCCGGTAATCCCCTGCATTTTACACATTGATTAAAATAACTTTTGTACTCTGAAGTGCTCTTGTCTTGTCTTTCATACAGTAAAATGAACGGTGTATTATTTACAATTTGCATTTGACAAGTGATTCGCTAATTCCCTGATTATTGAATATTGCATTTGACAAGTGATTCGCTAATTCCCTGATTATTGAATATTGCATTTGACAAGTGATTCGCTAATTCCCTGATTATTGAATATATAAAATGGTAATATCATCATCATTATATTTAGCCAAATTCGTTTGAAAAGTTAACGCTTTTCAGAGTGGTCTATTGTTCATCAAATTAATAACTATGTGGTTATTCACTCAAAAAGAAACCGTTTTTGGGTGAGGTAAGAGGTTTGAAATGTAGCCGTGGAGTGTTAATATTGTATGAGTGATCCAGGTTTATGGACCCGTTTAAAGAGGTTAGCCTTTCTAATGGCATTTGGTTTGTCCAGTTCCTGTCCGTAGTGACTAAGACGCTGACCGTAAAACAAGTCCAGCCCCTGCTATGTCACCTTTACTGTTCTGTATGACAGGACAGCGCCGTATCACCAATGGAAATACACACACGTGTTTTTCAGGTTCAGGTTTCTACTTTTATAGCTTTTACTATGAGGAAGCACACCACTACCAGTTGTAGCCACACCTCTGCATCAAACAACCTATCATTCGTTAGAGTATAATAACCTGACACCGTTTTGGCCAATCAAGGGAGAGACTGCTGGGAGGGACAATGCATGCTACTGTGGACACAGGAGTCTGTTCTGTGCAGGGCAGCATGTGGACGGCGCTGTGCACAGCTGCAACGTTCAAGGTCGCAAAACATGTTTTATCCAGAGAGAAAAAGCATTGGCCTTGGATAATGTTTTAGAATTTTAATATTGATTTATGATGGAGGTTCAGGGTCATGTGCTGTTCTTTAGTGTGTTATTTGTGTGTGTGTGTGTGTGTGTGTGTGTGTGTGTGTGTGTGTGTCACATAACCATGAGTGTGTCACACACATGGTGGGGGAGAAGACTGAGCCAATGAAAGTGTTTGTTGTTTTATTTCACTTGAAACGCCAAAGCCCTCCCTGACCCTGTGTGTTGTGGCCTTGTGTGGTTTTAAAATCGATAGGTTCTGGGGCGCTGCAAAGTGATTAATCAACTTTATTTCCACTTATTGGATCAATACGGAGCTGCTTGCTGACCAGAACAGCTTGATAATGCCTACTTCACTAAAAGGAAACTACGTGGCTGCTTTATTTCAGTGTTTTTATTGTTGGGGAACTCTTTAGTTTAGACTATTTCCACCACCACTCCATTGAATAGCAATGACTGGTTTATATCTGTCATCCAGTCTAAATGACCATGCTCCCAGTGGGCATGACGCTCCACCATGGAGGGAGGCCACCACCCTCCCATCAAACAAAGAGGAGCTCAGTCCTGCTGTCCGAGGCCAGCTATACATCGACAGGCCCATTGGTAGATGCTTGAGGTCAATGGGAATACAAACATATAGAATAGAAAATGTTCCTCATTTCCTTCCCTCCCCGACGTTGGGCATCATATGAATATGAAGATGTCTGTATGTATGAATGTATGTGTATGTATATTCGGAATGTATATTCCTGCATCACCT
>OMNS01086032.1:4011-17543 GCA_900303225.1 Laemonema laureysi
AGAGAGAGACAGCCATTTAAATACAGAGATAAACAAAGAGACTAGACATTGAAACAGAGAGCGAGAGAGACAGACATTTAAACAGAGAGAGAGAGACATACACTTAAATACAAAGTGAGACAGACATTTAAATACAGAGAGAGACAGGGAGACAGACCGCTTTAAACTCAAACTGCTGTGTCACATGACAGGAAGGTGAAAGGGGCGGAGCGCTACAATGACCTGGGGGCGGAGGATGATGACACAATTACTGAGTGCCAGACGTCCATCCCCCAGCATGCACTGTTCTCTGCCCCGAGCGGACACAGTCACCCAGCTGGCCGTGTGGTCGTGGAGAGGAGCCGTGAGTCAGGGTCAGGGAGTGTGGTGCGTTCATGTCATGTGTGATGTAAGGAAGCGGAAAGATTTCTGAAAGATTCCCATTTTTTCTACTTATGAGTGTTCATGCACACTTGTCGGGAAATGCAAACCAGCTGTTTAATGGCAGTACTTTAGTTTTCGTACCGATAACTTTAAACAGTGTGAACACAACATGATGAATGAAAACAAAACATTAAAATTACCATATATTTACATTGTACAGCTTCAGCTGACTTGAGGTGAGGTTAGCGTGCATTCTAAATAATAATACATTTTACTTGCGCTTTCCAAGGTACTGGATAACTAAAAAATCATCATTCTGTGTGCTCTTCAGCCACTTTCTGAAGGAGGTAACAACGGTAACTCCCATACTGCATGACCGCAGCATCAGGTTTACTAACCCTGTCACTATGTGTGATGTGTGTGTTTGTGTGTTTGTTTAGGGCGGTTCCACTGCAAGCCTTTAGACGAGGACCTGATGGAGGACTATATGGAGGTGCACCCCGTCTGGTCGACCCGGGATGTTGCTGTGAAGATCCACAATGGTTTCAGGTACACACTGGGGGGGGCAAACTGGCACTCTACCTAGGAGCACACGACACACTCCTGCCATAGAGTTAGACTATATCTGCCTGTCTGTCTGCTACCTGTCTGTCTGTCTGCAGGGTTCTGGGTCTGTTCTCCCATGGATTCCTGGCAGGGTATGCAGTGTGGAACATCGTGGTGGTGTACATGTTGGCAGGAGACCAGATGACAACACTACCTAACCTCCTCCAGCAGTACCACCCCCTCGCTGTCCCCGCCCAATCACTGCTCTACCTTCTGCTGTCAATCAGCACAGTCTCCGCCTTCGACAGGTGACACACCTACCTTATATATGTGGTTGTCAACTTTAGATATGTTTATATATAAGCCTTTCTTTGTTTATATATAAAACATACTGATATATGTGTGTATGTCTCTCGTCCTCTCTCTCCTACCTGTGTGTCTCTCTCTCGTCCTCTCTCCTACCTGTGTGTCTGTCTCTCATCCTCTCTCCCCTACCTGTGTGTCTATGTCTTTTGTCCTCTTTCTCCTTGTATGTTTCTGCGTCTCACTCTAGGGTTAACCTAGCTAAAGCTTCCATGGCTCTCAGAGGATTCTTCTCTCTGGACCCAGCAGCCCTAGCCTCGTGCAGTATGTAGTACTACTACAGAAACTAATATAGTACAAGTATGCCGGGCCGGAACATCTCTTTTTGCTTTGTTCTGTGTGGTTACTACTAAGACTACCCTAGGTTGCCAGATATGAAATTGGCATGCAAAAAAATGAAACCAAAGGACTCTGACAGAGGGAGAAAACCTGAGGCCAGAAAAGCTCGGACAGCAGCTTTGCAAAGATTAAGACTCAGTCAGAAAAAAATGTTGTGGAACCTGTTGCCCTATTTGTGGTAGACTCAATTGTCAGAAATATAAATGGGAAGACAATTAAAACATATTCTTTCCCTGGTGCTATGGTCTGCAACATAACCAAAAAAATCCCACAACTAATATATGAATATCCAAAAGTAAACAAAATGATCATCAATGTGGGAAGCAGTGACATTGGATAGGAGCAGAGTCTGGAATCCACCACTTTCTTTCTCCCCATCCCCTGAACTCCACCGTCTCCCTCCCTCCCACTCCCCTGGCTGCGTAACCAATGGTCCCACCACGGCTCCCCTCATTCCTCTCTCCCACTCCCCTGGCTGCGTGGCCCATGGTCCCACCACGGCTCCCCCCATTCATCTCTCCCACTCCCCTGGCTGCGTGGCCCATGGTCCCACCACGGCTCCCCCCATTCTTCCCTCGACCTTCACTGGCTTGACCTTCACTTCAACCACAGTCTGTCCCACTAGTTGTGCTGACAAAGACAGCAACTGATGTGTTCAGGACTCCTGTCTCTGTTCAGATCTGGTGCTCATCCTTTGATCTTCCTGTTTGGACCTGAAATTGGCGCAGAAAAGTATCTTCAACCTGCATAGTAAACTTCATTAATCTGATTCCTCTTCCTCGTCATGTCCAGCATGACCTGGAAAATGTATTTAGCACACTAAACTTGGCATTATTAATGTTAGATCTTTAGCAGGCAAATACATTTCATCATGGAGAATAAAGTTGATTTTATATTTTTAACTGAAACATGGTTAGACCAACAATAGGGTGTATCAAAATACACAGTTCCAACATATTGATCTGTCTGGGTGCTCAAAGTGTTACCATCCATGCAAAAACAATAAAGGCAAAATATTTTTGCGATACGCGGTGATCTAGAGGTGGAACGGTCACATCAGCTTTTATGGCAAAAGGTAACTGGCACCCATTGGGGTGCCATGATAAAGCGGTTAATTTTTTATGTCGTTCTCTGGTGCCATCACTTTGGGCTTTGGTTTCAATGTTTGGTTTCAAGAAGAAGAAGAAGATGCCATGAGACAAAGAAGAAGAAACCCATGTGGCAGCATGTCAAGGTCAGTGAAAATCAGGTACATTTCACCTTTTTTCACCTTGTTTATGGTTCCCGCGATGACATACAGTAGATCAGGGGTCTCCAACCTTTTTTAGGATGAGCGCTACTTAAAAAAAAATAAAACAAATTGCAAGCTACTTCTTCTCCCTTCATTTTAGTTTTTAGTTTTTGCTGAGTACATATTTAGCATGTTTTAACATTATTACATTATTTTACATTAGCTGCCTGGCTTGCTACTGTACCTCACTCGGGATATCCACGCATGCGCTACTGCACTTTACGACAGTCCCAGCTCATCATAGAGACGTCATAGAGACTTTAGATTTTCTCTCTTTTTTTTTTACATTTTGGATTTGCTTGGCAAGCTACTTATTGACGGCCCACAAGCTACTGGTAGCTCGCGAGCCCCCTGTTGGAGACCCCTGCAGTAGATGGTGAGGGGAGGAGCAAACATACTGGTTCACACAACACAGGGGAGGAGCAAACATACGGTATGCTGAATTACCACACTGCTTTGTGCTAATTCTCTCATTTGAAACAGACCTATTATAGGTATATTATACTGTATATCATTAAGTACCTGACACAAACTTGGGTTACAATTTGAATTATAATTTTCATAATTTTCTGGAGCTTTAAATTGCTGGGGTCAAATTTACCCCATATACGTTACGTAAATTTGACGGGAGGGTTAAACCATCATAAATTGATGATTGAGTCCCTACGTTAATACTAGTCTTAGATGTTTCATATAATTTTATTTATGTATTCAAGGTGCATGATGAAATATGTATTATTTTGTGTTTTTTCATGGTTACACCTTTACATTTTCAGGCACTCAATTCGCCACCAACACCTGCCAAAGGCTCTAGCTCTCACAAGATGCCGCCACCACCCTTAGGCTCCCGCCCGAGCAGCCAGCTGCCAAGTGGTCGCCAGATTTTGCGGTGCATGATGTACAACTGTGACACACAACTGCATGCCAAGCGACCAGGTTTGAACGGAGCCTTGTCACGGTTTGAGGCGCCAAGGTCGTTTTGGAGCAGGTGCGGCCATTTTATGCGAAGCCTTCACCCGCGGCCTGATCGAGGAGTCAGGTGGCAATTGGGCAAAGGTCTCCATGTCCTACACAACAGCAGTGAGGAACAGCACGAGTAGTGCTCCCAAGTACCTCCCATGTGCACCCTGCACTGGGACAGCAAGTTGACGCCGATGCTCACCAGTGTGCAGTTGGAGGAGTGTCTGACAGTGGTGGTCGGAGATGTGGAGTGGCTCAAACTGCTTGGTGTGCCACCATATAGGAAGGGAACTGACAAGCCATGTGGAATGATCATCGCCCAGCTGACATGCAAGCTGCTGCAGGGGTGGTGCTGCACCGATCAGGTTGTCAACATGGCATTTGACACCACCGCGTCAAACACTGGCCATCTCACGGCAGCCTGCATTGCCATCCAGCTCTCATTGGGTCGACCACTGCTCTGGTCCGGGTGCCGGCACCACATCAGCGAGGTGCTTCTCAGCCACATTTTCACTGACCTCAAGGTGGAGACATCACGCTCGCCAGAGGTTACATTGTTTACATGGCTCCAGGACAACTGGGACCTGGTGCCACATAAGGACAGCGGTTCATTGTCCCGCTACATTCCTGATGAGGCCGAACCACCGTTCCGGGGCAAGTTGCGTGCTGAACTCATTGCGTGCACTGCAGGAGTGCTCGACTACAAGCGAGGCGACTACCGCAAGTTCCTGCAGCTGTGTCTTGTGTATCTGGGTGCAGACGGTGCAGCACACACTCCAGTTACCTTTTAACGACCGGGAGCACTGCACAAGGCGCGGTGGATGGCCAAGCTGCTCTACACTCTCAAGCTGGCCTTGATGGAGCAGCATATTGCGTTGCTTCCTCAGGGGACCATCACTACGTGGCAGCAGGTGCTGAAGATTCGTCCGTTTGCCAACTTTATTATGCACATCTACGCAACATGTTGGCTGACCTGTGACACGCGTCTGTTGACGAGGGCATTGCAGCATCAGCAATCAAGGCACTGGAGTGGCACCTATGGTACCTGACAGGCGAGATGCTGCCCCTGGCACTCTTCAGCACCAAGGTGCCAGTTGGCGAGCGGCACGCACTTGCAGATGCCATCTTGGAGCACAAGCCGGCTGACCTCCCCATGCCAGCCCCACAGCTCCGCTTTGGCACTGGCTTCGGCAAGCCGAAGTTTCCAACCCTCTCACCGACCACCAGCTTGGCTGACCTCGCCAACCCAGACTGCTGATTCGGCATGCGCCAGCTGCACATCGATCCAGCATTCTTCTCACCGGATGTAGAGGATTGGGCTGCCAGTGAAGCATTCCAGATGGGTGCAGTGAATGTACATGCCATCAATGTTGTGAATGACTGTGCCGAGCATGGTGGCTCACATCAGACTTTGTGGCAGCAGCCAGGAGCGAGGAGCACCTGCAGAATGTGTTGCAGGCAGTTGAGCATGACCGCTCTAAACAGCCAAATCTGCACCACTGCAAGCACAAGCTGGACCAGGACTAGGACTCTAGGATTCTTGAGACATCCTAAAAACAATTTCAATGTTGTTCTTTTTGTTCTTAAATAAATAAATGTTGTTCTATTGAAATTAAATGTTGTTCTCAAAACAACTTCTTGCATTTTTCGAAATTGCCTAGGAAAACATTTTCATATTTTTCACATGCTGTGTTCCACCTCTAAATCTCAATGAATTTTCCCAAAACTTTGCAAAAGTCATTTTTATGTGTGACAAAATGCAACCCCAAACCCCAGTTTGATATGTTGAGATTTAAATGTTGCATTGCAATTTGATGCACCCTAACCAACAACAACATTACAGTCATTCTTGCTGAATCCACTCCTCCTAATTTCAATGTTATGAGTGAGGTCAGAGTAGGTAATAAACGAGGAGTAGCTTCCCTGTTTAATAATGCTCACCAATGGAGGCAGATCCTTTGAATATCTTGCTCTCATATTGAAATCTGCCTCTCAAGCTTTAATAGTAACCATTTACAGGTCACCAAAATACTCAACAAACTTATTTGATGAATTTACATAACTTTTGTCGATTATATGTATTGAGTTTGAATGTCTAACCATTGTCGTGTTTGTAATATTCATATTGATAACTCCACCGACAGCAGTGCCAAATAAACAAGTTGAAATGGACAATTTTGGACTGACTTGTGACAGGACCCACCCACTGCAAGGGGCACAAGCTGGATTTAATTATGTCCATAGGTCTTACTATTGTGGTAATTGATTGATATGGTCTTTCTGATCACTTTTGTGTTTTCTATTCACATTCTCGAGGTTGCCTGTATTCACCGTAGCCTCAGTCAATGATCTTGGATAGTTTCAGCTCCAAAAAATTTAAAAAAAAAAGATTTTCTATATTCTAAATTCTAAATTGTATATAGAAGATTTTCTATATACAATTTAGAATTTAGAATTTAAAAAAGCAAGAAAATTGTTTTTTCCAACCTCATCAACAAAACGACAACACACAGGATTTATTCACAACTACTGATAGATTGACTAACCCTCCAGTGTCATAGCTCCATAGCTCCAAGTCATTTAATGATTTTTGCCTCCTTTTTTACTGACGAAATCCAAAAAATTAGGCAGCATGTCAGTACTTCCATATCAAAAAATGTGTGCATCTTAGCCTGTAAGTTAGCAGTACATGTACAAAAAAATATTCTGGCTTGCATGACTCAATTGAATCCAATTGACCATGAAACCACTGAGGAGGTTATACAACATTTGAAAACCTCTACTTACCTCTGCCTCTACCAACAAACACTTTTTGCAATGTTTTAAATTGTGTCAGATACAGTACAGACAGTCAACAGTTCCCTTCTATCAGATGAATTCCCACAGGCCTTGAAAACTGAAGTCAAGCCTCTTCTGAAAAAGTTGTGATGCATCAGTAATTAGTAATTCCAGGCCTATCCAACCTATTTTTTCAAAGTAAAATCATACAAAAAGTTGTTTTCCTACAATTCAACACAATTCTGTCATTTTGGACATTTTTCAGTCTGGATTTGACAACGAGAGAGCAGAGCCTTGACAAGGTTTTAAATTATATTAGTTTAAAAACTGACTTTAGAAAAATCTCAGCTATAGTATTATTAGATCTCAGTACTGCATTTGATATGGTGGATCATAACATTTTGATTGAAGGGCTATCTGGTACAGCACTGCATTGGTTTAAGTCCTACCTAAAAGACAGAGAATATTTTGTGTCTATTGGTAACTGCGTATCTGAGTGAACTAAAATGTCATGTTGTGTTCCCCAAGGATCAGTTATTGGGTTGCTTCTATTTAACCTTTATATGCTCCCGGTTTTCCAAATTTTGAAAAACAACAATATATCCTACCACAATGCAGATGATACTCAAATGTACATATTTATATATTTATCGACAGGTGACTATGGTCCCATTCATTCATCAAGTGTATTGAGCAAATCGTTGTGCCATAATGTCCTTCATCTGAACAAAGATTACACTACATTACATTACATTACATTCATTTAGCAGATGCTTTAATCCAAAGCAACTTACAATAAGTGCATTCAACATCGGTAGGCAAGAAAACTACTAGTCACCAGAAATTGTAAGAGCATTTCCTTCCTAGACAAGCAACTAAGAGCATAACTAGTGTTATGCTCTTAGTATAACACTAGTTAAAAGTGTTATACTGCTTATTGCAAGTTAAAAGTGCAATAAGCAGCCTACTTTCTTAAAGTGAGACAACAAAAAATCGAATAAACAAGAGCTAAGACAAAGAAGTGTATCAAGTAAACAAAAGCCAAATACAAATAACAAGAGACAAATAATTGACGAGAAATAGGCAAATCAGCAAGTGGTAAGAGGAAGGGTCAGGGTAGTGTTTCTTGAAGAGGTGGGTTTTCAGCCTGCGGCGAAAGATGGGCAGCAACTCAGCTGTCCTGACTTCAGTGGGGAGTTTGTTCCACCACTGCGGGGCCAGAACAGAGAAGAGGTCTGACCATGTGGATCGGCCGCAGGGGCCTCTGAGCAATGGGGCAACCAGTCGCCTCGAGGAAGCAGAGCGGAGTGGTTGGGCAGGGGTGTAAGGCTTGACCATAGCCTGGAGGTAAGAAGGAGCTGTTCCTTTCACTGCCCTGTAGGCTAGCACCAGGGTCTTCAACTGGATACGAGCTGCTACAGGGAGCCAGTGTAGGGAACGGAGGAGGATAGTTGTGTGGGAGAATTTGGGGCGGTTGAACACCAGACGAGCTGCAGCTTTCTGAACAAGCTCCAGGGGCCTGATGGCAGACACCGGGGCACCAGCAAGGAGGGAGTTATAGTAGTCCAGGTGGGAGATGACAAGAGCCTGGATGAGCACCTGCGCTGCCTTGTCAGTGAGGAAGGGGCGAATCCTCCTGATGTTGTAGAGGAGGAATCTGCAGGAGCGTGTCACTGATGTGATGTTTGCCGAGAACGATAGTTGGTCGTCCAGGGTCACACCCAGATTCCTTGCAGTCTGAGTTGATGTCACCACAGCATTCTCAATGGTGATAGCCAGGTCTCAGTGCGGACAGCCCTTCCCCGGGAGGAAAACTGGCTCAGTCTTGTCTAGGTTGAGCTTCAGGTGGTGCATCGACATCCACTCCGAGATGTCTGCCAGGCACACAGCAATGCGTGCCTCCACTTGTGTGTCAGAGGGGGGAAATGACAGGATCAGCTGGGTGTCATCTGCATAGCAGTGGTAGGAAAAGTCATCCCTCTCAGCGTCACCTGGTAGGAGCGATCCGTCAGGTAGGATGCAAACATGGACAATGCAGAGCCCGAGACACCCATACCCTCAAGGGTGGAGAGGAGGATCTGGTGGTTCACCGTGTCGAAAGCTGCAGATAGGTCCAGGAGTATCAGGGCAGAGGAGAGAGAGTTCGCTCTAGCGGCATGGAGCGACTCCGTCACTGCCAGGAGGGCAGTCTCGGTCGAGTGACCCGCTTTGAACCCAGACTGGTGGGGATCCAAGAGGTTGTTCTGGTGGAGGAACAAGAACAGTTGATTGAAGATAGCATGTTCAAGGGTTTTTGATAGGAAGAGTAGAAGGGAAACCGGTCTGTCGTTGTTGACCTCAGAGGGGTCAAGTGTTGATAAAACTGAAGTGACAAAAAAGTGGCAAAGATGAAAGAGTTAAAACAATACTTATATTGAATCTTTATCATTGAAGACTAAAAACCAAGTCTGAAATCTTTGGTTATTTAGAAGATTTTTAGAAGTTTTCCAGAAATTTTCACTTTTACATTTTCAAGAAAAATATTAAGACGGACGGAGTCCAAGAGGAAAAATGTTCAGCATGTCAAATAAGGCGGGGCTGAGCATTTGACTTTGACTACAAATTATAGTGCCCCTATGGGCGAAGTGGTACCAAACTTTTTTTCGAACTTTTTTACCAGGGATACCTATATGTGTGACAAATGTCAAAATGTCACAGGCTGAGATATTGGTGTCCGAAATTAAACATAAGAAGAAGAAGAATCCTGACCATAACAATAGGTATCCACAGATAGTCTTTGAACACCTAATTAAAGGTTTGATGTCCAAACATCTGGAAAAACTCATCCATGCTTTAATTTTCAGTAGGCAGTAGGTTTTCACTGGTCTCTTAAAAAGCTGTTAGACAGCTCCAACTCATCCAGAATGCTGCTGCTAGAGGTTTCACTAAGACTAAGCAGACCACATTACTCCAGTGATAAGATCACTGCACTGGCTAGAGTATAAAGCACTAAATGGGTTCGGACCAAAATACATCTCTGATCTGCTTGTGTGTTATACGCTCACTAGAGCACTCAGGTCATCAGGGACTGGGACATGTCTATGTGTCACAGCTGTTAATTCAAAATATCTGCATCTTAATATTTTTTATTTTTTATGTATTTTACATTTTACATATTTGTATTTTACATTTTAATGCCACTTGTGTTACTACGCGTGTTTGCGTACTTGACCGATCTCTCATCTAACCTTACACATCTTGCTTGTCAACTACTGTCAGAGATGTCCAAAAAGCAACAGACATTAAGCAGCTTCTTTGGCGTTTCGCCACATACAAAGAAACGCCAACTGGAGCCAGAGCTGAAGAAAATACTTTTTTTGGAAAAGTGGCTCCAAGATGTGCAGTGGCTTGAAGCCTACGATGAGCAAACTGAAATGTGGTGCAAGATTTGCAGCTCAAATCCACATCTAGCAGACAATACAGGTGCTTTTTATAAAGGCTCAAAGAATTTCAACCATCCTTTATTTGACGAAAAGAGCAAGGAGCACATGAATGTGGCGAAAGCCATTGCTAATAAACAAGCTAGCCAAGAAGAAATGTCTAGTCGCCCACTTACCAGATGGCGAGACAAGCTGAATGAAGAAAAGCGGCAAGCTCTGTTTAATATTTTTCTCCTCGTCTTCCATAAAGCTAAACACGCATGTCCCATGTCTTCCTATTCTGAGGATGTTCCTTTACTGAAGCGGCTAGGAGTAAATGTCGGAGGTGCATATCATTCACGTGAAGGTGGCACACGGATCATGCAGAGCATCGCTCACACCATCAGTGGGGAGTTACGAGCCAAGTTGCAGTCTGCTGAATTTTGGGGGCTGCTTTTTGATGGATTTGAGGACATCACAAAAACTGAGCAGGAAATTGTTTACATTGTGTCTGTGTCCAGCAACGGAGAGTTTACCTCGGACTTTGTTGGACTGATTGAACTGGGTGCTGACCAAACCGCACAGGCCATAACAGACGGACTTGTGAGACTTTTCCAGGACACAGGCTTGGATGACTGGACAACAAAGTTGGTCGCTGTGTGCACAGATGGGGCTGCTGTCAACGTCAGTATTTACAACGGCGTTGTGCCAAAACTCCGGCGACTTGCTGCAGTTGGAGACTCCCTTGTGCACATTCTGTGCACCGCACACACACTGGAGAATTGCGCAAAATCAGCTGATCGCAACGTTCCTTACTGTGAGACATTTAATCGTTCTGTGGTCAAGCTGCTGCAGTTTTATTTACAAAAAGGTGGAGCAAAAAAAATGCTGCACTGAAGAGGCTGTGTGAAGAAAATTGGATCTCCTTTGTGAAACTGAGTAAGTTTCATAATATCAGATGGTCTGCATGGAGGCATGAAACACTGTTAAAAATATCAGGACTATTGCCAGCCATTAAAATGCAACTGGCTACGAGTGATAACAGTGACTTGCAGCATATCTGCACAGAGCATTTTCAGTGCTTTCTGTCAAACATGCTTGACATTGACAACATTTTGAAGACCACATTCATTAAGTTTCAGAAGGAAAAGCTGACCATTGGAGAATGTAAGGATGAACTCATGGTGGCCATTGGACAGTTCACACTTCTGCTTGATGGTGAAGGCCACAGGACACACACTGTTTCTAATGCTGATGCTGACAGAGACAAGACAAACATACTCAGGGGGTTAATTGACGAGTTTGAAATCAGGTATGACTCCCTCAAGTCATGTGATCATTTCTTAGTATTTGATCCTTCAACATGGCCTCAGGAAATGCAAGACCTCCACAGCTTTGGAAACACAACAGTTTGCAGCATTCTCAAAAAATATGAGGCCACCTTGCAACTTGACAAAGACACCACGGTGACAGAATGGATGCGCTTAAAGCAGGCAGGAAAACGCCTGGGAGCCTCTTCTGTGTATGACTTGGTCCAAATACTAAAGTAAGTAACATAAGTAACCCATATGCTTACTCCAACATCAACAAGGTGGTTAAGCTGTCTCTTACACTGTCTTTAAGCAGTGCAGCTTGTGAGAGAGGATTCTCACATCTCAACATAATAAAAACCAAGTACAGATTTCGTCTGTCACATGCTCGTCTCTCAGCCCTGATGCACATTCACTTGTCAAAGCAGACCACAGAGACATTTGACCCAAAGCAAGCTGTTGACCTGTGGATGGAGACAGCTAATCGGAGGCTCAACCAAGGACAGGGAGGTGCATCTGCAGCATCTTCATCATCTGCCATGCAGGAAGCTGAAGCAGAGGACAGTGCACTTATTAAGACCACGCTACATATGGGGTGAGTACCAAACACCATCTCCTGGTACTCACATTACATTACATTACAGTCATTTGGCAGACGTTTTTATCCAAAGCGACTTACAATAAGTGCATTCAACATCGGTAGGCAAGACAACTAGTTACCAGAAATCACCTTACTCACCTGAGTAACTCACTGAAAAAGTTATGTGCACCCCTGTTTATATGGTGGATTTAGAACGTTTTTTATCTGGCCTACCATTTGGTATTTTTTCTACCTCCAATCTCACACTTTGACACTAAATTGTGATGTTTAGTTACTTGAACACAGTGTTTTCTCTTATATCTTTGTGTGTCATAGACTTTAGAAAGAAAGCGTTGTTGGTGTATTGCTACCTGCTTCCAAACATTTTTGTTGTTGAGATCCCTTTCGTCGTAAAGACTACTGTCAAATAAAATAGGATGATTACACCTGGTAAAAATAAGTAGTTCTTCCATTTTCGTTGAATTTTAAATGATCATTGAATCCGGTGTATTAACACGGGAGAATATATTTTGACGCACTCCGCAATGGCGCGCAAGAGATTAAAGAGATTAAACCAAAAAAGACGAATAACATTACGACAGTAACATTGCTTTGTAATGCATGTGATGCATGTTCACAGTATTTCATTGATCAGATGCCTGGCCTCTAAGTGTCTGGAAGAGCTGAGGCTTGATGATGTTCAGGTTGTTCCACAGGGTGCTGCTGGGCCCTCTGGTTACCACCAGGGCGAGCTGATGGCTGGTAGCAGGTAAGGTTGTGTCCCCTGGTTCTGGCCAGGGACACAACTGGTCTGAGACCAGCAAACAACTTCTCAGACCTGCAAACTGCTGTCTGACCTCACTCACTGTATAGTCCGTTCCAGAGCGTTCTGTGCCTCAGGACCGAACAGCTGGCCTGGAACCACCGGGAGAGTGCAGAGAGTCCTTCTGCACGGCTCCGAGGGAGGGGATTGTGCAAGCCAGACCTGGCGGCGAGCCAGGGTCAGTTCTCTGGTCATGAATGCAAATCCCTCCAGTGATGCATCACTGAGACTCGGAGCTGAGGAGTCTTCAGATGACTGCACCATCTGAGACATGGCCAGCATGAAATGGGACATTGGGAGTTACCCATATTATTACATTACATTACAGTCATTTGGCAGACGCTTTTATCCAAAGCGACTTACAATAAGTGCATTCAGCATCAGTAGGCAAGACAACTAGTTACCAGAAATCGTAAGAGCATAGACAAGCCTAGACAAGTAGCTAATAGCATAACTAGTGCTAAGGTAAAAGTGCAATGAGCTAGCAGCCCACCTAAAGTGAGACAACTAAGAATAAAGTAAGAGCTAAGACAAAGTGTGTTAAACAAACAAGAGCATTAAGTAACAAGAGCATTAAGTAAACAAAGTAAAGAGAGAAAGAGGGGATAAGTGCTAGGGAGGGGTCAAGTGCTAGGAGGGGGGTCAGGGTAGTGCCTCCTGAAGAGGTGGGTTTTCAGCCTGCGGTGAAAGATGGGCAGCGACTCGGCTGTCCTGACCTCAGTGGGGAGTTCATTCCACCACTGCGGGGCCAGGACAGAGAAGAGCCGTGACCGTGTTGATC
>OMNS01086039.1:0-13910 GCA_900303225.1 Laemonema laureysi
TCTGCGCTTACAGCATGCCACGGTGCCTCGGGTAGCTCAGACATCTTGAGTGGTTCTGTTCTGGTGACTGAAGTGTTAGCCTGACATGCTATGTAGTTTCTGATGAGTGCCTCAGCTTGTTGGTCGATGTTGGGAAACCACACTTTCTCTCAGAGGAGGACTTTAGTCTTGGCAATGCCCTGATGGCCTTCATGGGCAAGTTGTAGGACCTGTAGTGACAGGGGTATGACAATCCTACAGCCCCTGAGTATGAGGTCCTCGCTTGCTGACAGTGTGAGTTCCCTACGGACATGTCTGTACTGCCGTAGTGTAGCAGCGTTTGGCATTTTGTCTGTAACTGTGTGCCACGAGTAGTTCTTGACTTGTGCACTGACCTGTTGTAGAGTCCTTGTCTCTGTTTTTATCTCTTCCAGCGTCATCGCTTTGGGTGTGGCCAGCAGAGATATGAAGTTGACATACTCTTTCTCTCTCAACTTTTGAGGCTCTCGTGCGTTCAAGCATTTGCATAGACATCGGATGTCGGGACATGTAATCAGCTGGATTGTCGGCTTCCTTTCTGTACACGATCTGGAAGTCATAAGGCTGGAGCCTGAGTCCCCATTGCTCTATTCTGGCAGGTGGCCTTGGGTTATTCCATATCAGTTTTAATGGCTTGTGGTCAGTCACTAGAGTAAACGAATGTCCATAGAGGTATAAATGGAAATGCTCGCAGCTCCATACAATAGCCAGTGCTTCTCGTTCTGTCTGCGAGTATCGCCTCTCAACGTCAGTGAGCGCGCGACTGGCATATGCTACAACATGCTTCTCTCCCTCGTCTTCCTGAAAAAGAATGCCACCTAAACCGAATGGGCTGGCGTCCCCAATCAGTTCAGTTTGTTTCTTTGGGTCAAAGTATGACATGGTTGTGTTGCTTCTCAGACCCTCCTTGAGTGCTTGAAGTGCTGCTGAATGTTCCTCACCCCAGCGCCATTCTTGGTCAGCTCCCTGAGGGGTGCAGTGATTGTAGATGTGGCACCCTGGGTGCAGGAAGTTGGCAAAAAAAACGGGTAAAAGAAAACGTGTTAAATAAAATCTCTGTTGTGAGACCAAGAGAGCGACTACGTCATTGAGTCTGATTTTGGCGAGCCAGCCAGGAGAAGCTACGTGAAAACCATCCACGTAGCTTCAAAACAAGAGACAAACCTAGAAAAGAAGAAAATAATTGAAGACGGAAACAGAGAGAAGAATGGAGGAGTTACAGGATTAAGTCAGCAAAGCATTGCTTACACTTGGGAAGCCAAAACTCATTGTAGTGTGCCATCATCTAAAGTGTAAGGAGCCAGAAACGGGTGGGTTCAAGAGTCTGTCAAGGCGTGCCCTCATTAGGCTAGCAGAGTACACTTTAGAGTAAATGGAAATAAGTGAGGAGGCTGACCTGTTTTTGCAATACTTGGAAACTCTCCTGCTCTTCATTGAGTCTCAGAAAAGTGAGGATGAAGATCCAGTCCCTCCAAACCCAGATAAGTCAGAACTTGAAAAGTTAAAGCAGAAATATGATCAACTCAAGAAAGAACAGGAAGATGCGCTTAAGCTGCTGGAGGAGGAAATTGATGCTGCAGGTGAGAGAGTAAAGGTTATTACCACACATGAGAAGAAAAACAGAGTCCCGGAGGTGACATTGAGGAGGGAGTTCCGGATAGCTGGATTGATTGGGGAGGCAGGACAGTGGGAGAAATTGTCGTATATCAGCCTCATGAATGAATTGAAGCAGGACAGAGAAAAGGACATTCCCAAGCAGATATCATTGAAGCTGTCATCCGCGCAGTCAGCCCAGGCCTGCCTCTCAGAGATTTGTTGGAGATAAAGACCATATTACGTGGTCACTATAAAGTGGACTCATCCTCCGATCTCCTGCACAGGCTGATGACGCTGTCACAGGACCCAAAAGAATCAGCACAGAGTTTCCTATTTCAGGAGTCACAGAAGGGTGAGACATGTAATCACTCCTTTAGGTGCGGGCAAGAAGGACACCTCTCCCGAGGCTGCAGACAGAAGGGAGGCCAGGGAAACGGGAGGGGGCTGCCAGTAGCCCCACATCAAAGGTCTCCGTGCAGCAACACAGCCAAGTGGACAACTTCTAAAGACCAGCAGAGAGACAACAACCACTTTGATCACCCAATTCCTTTCACCTCCCATAAAGCCTCCTGCACAGTGGAAAGCAGTCCTGTAAGTTACCTACCCCCTCAACGCAAGGCCAAGTTGATTAATCTCATCGGTGAGAGATGCCTGATACAGTGCCTATTAGATGATGTGCCTGTGGAGGCACTGTGGGACACCGGCGCACAAGCCAGTCTTATTAATGAGGAATGGAGAAAGACTCACCTGCCTCATCGTGGAGTCATTGAGTCATGCCCCATTGAGGAGTTGTTAGGTCCGGGTACTTTAATTGGCCTTGCTGCAAACCAGACTGAAATACCCTTTTTAGGCTGGATAGAGGTACAATTCAAGTTAACCCAGGGTCAGAGTTCAACAGAGCCACTATTAGCCCCCATGTTAGTCTCTAGTGACTCAAATGTGGCCGAGCAGCCTATTATTGGGTTTAATGTCATTCAAGCATAATAAGTGGGGGTGATGAGAGACAGACATCCTCACAGATGATCCAGAAACTAAGTCAAGCTTTTGCTGTGACCTGCAAGACTGCAAAGTTCACCTGCAAGCAGGTGGGTCACCTGCAAGCAGTGAAAACAGCGTATGCAGTCCAGTCTGAACACCTGACTCTCTCTGAAAAATAAACTGGAGATAAGCCACAAGTCAGCCAGAGAAATGCAGACCCGATCAAAGAAACAAAACAAAAGCCAAACCAGTGGGACCCACCAGTTAATCTGGACCACTTGGAGCCGCTGCAGCGAGAGGTTTCAGGCAGTTGTTGCGAGAAGAGGGCCATGCATTTGCGTACGATGGATATGACATTGGGTCTATCCCATCCCTGAAGTTACACATTACACACTTCATGACACCACTCCTGGAAAGAAATCCTACACGTCGGTGCCCAAACCTCTCCACCAGGAGGTAAAATAATACATTCAAGATCTACTGAACCGTGGCTGGATTACTCAATCAAGGTCACCATACGCCTCACCCATTGTTTGCGTCAGAAAAAAAAGATGGCAGTCTGAGGCTATGTTGTGACTATCATGAGTTAAACAGGAAGTCAGTCCCTGACTGTCACCCAATTCCCAGAATACAAGACATGCTGGACTCTCTTACTGGTAGCTCTTGGTTTTCAGTCCTGGACAAGGGTAAGGCCTACCACCAAGGCTTCTTAGATGAGCAGAGCCAACCCTTAACAGCTTTCATCACGCCTTGGGGTTTATACCACTGGATTAGAATCCCATTTGGCCTAAGCTCGGCCCCTGCCGAATTTCAAAGAAATATGGAGGAGTGTTTGAGTGGCCTAAGAGATGTCATGTGTCAACCGTACCTCGATGATAACCTGGTACATAGTTCCAGCTTTGAGGGTCATCTCCAGTGCATTCGAACAGTGCTACAACGATACCAGAAGCATGGTGTCAAACTGAGTCCAGGCAAGTGAGAAGTGTTCAGGAGGAAGGTGCGCTTTCTAGGACGCATGGTGTCAGGCGATGGATATACCATGGACCCTGCAGAAATAGCCCCTGTACTGGCCTTAAAAGAAAAGACCCCTGCAACAGTGGGTGACCTGAGAAAATTGCTAGGATTTCTCTCCTACTACAGAACATATATACCAAACTTTTCCAGGTTGGCAGAACCACTGTACCAGCTTCTGTCATCCTCTCAGGCCAAGCTGGCGGCTGTAGAAAGGGGAAAAGATAGGAAAAGGGTGAACACAAGAAATAGAGAAATAAAGGTAATTTGCCCCCAAACTTTAGCCCTTTATACTTCACTGTGATGCATCACAAGAGGGGCTGGGAGCAGTCCTTTATCAGAGGCAGAAAGGAAAGATGGTGGTAATAGGATATGGTTCAGGAAAACTGACACAGCCTGAAAAGAATTACCATATGCATTCAGGAAAATTAGAATTTTTAGCACTTAAATGGGGTGTCTGTGAGCGCTTTCGGGACTACCTATACCACCCACCACATTTCACTGTCTTTACAGACAATAATCCTTTGACTTATGTCCTCTCAACAGCCAAATGAAATGCCACAGGGCATCGCTGGGTTGCTCAGCTTGCAGACTTTAATTTCTCTATTAAGTACCGCCCAGGCAGATACAACGCCGACGCTGATGGCCTCTCTAGAATGCCCTTAGACATAGACACTCATGCAACAGTGCACAGAAGAGATCAGCCAAGAAGCCATCAGCGCATCTGTAGGTGGTGTGTCAGTGCAGAAAGAGACACCTCCCACATGGGCCAGTACGGTAAATATGGAGTCTCTAAGTTTGTTGAGTGATGCATCTTGGACTGGCCTGAGTAAGCCTGTAACATCAAAACAGCTTGTGGAGTGTCAAGAAAAAGATCCTGTCATAGGACCAGTCATGAAATTAAAAAGGAAAAACCTGACTCCATCAGCCAGATCGTCTACCTCGGAGCGTCCAGATGTGCGGGCGCTTCGGTGTCAGTGGACTACATTGTATCTCGACTCTGTGCTCTACAGACGATCAGGAAACCGGTATCAGCTGGTTCTCCCTAGGGAGTACTGTCAGACTGTTTTTTCAGAGTTGCACAAAGAAATGGGACATCCAGGGGTAGACAGAACATTAGACTTGATTAGGGAGCGGTTCTATTGGCCTAGGATGCAAGAGGAGGTGGAACATTTTGTGATGCATGCCTGTGAGTGTCTGAAAAGGAAAAGGCCACAAAAGCAAACAAGAGCACCCCTAGTTCCAGGCCTGACTTCACCACACGCCCATTTGAATTGGTGTCAATGGACTTCCTGCATCTGGAAACATGTAAGCATGGCTATGAATACATCCTTGTTGTCATGGACCACTACACACGGTTTGCGCAGGCTTATGCCACTAAAAATAAGGCAGCAAAAACTGTTGTGGAGAAGGTATTTAATGACTTTGCCCTTCGCTTTGGGTTTCCAGAGAAAATGCACCATGATCTTGGCAGAGAATTTGAAAATCGTCTAATGGCCCAGCTTGAGAGATATTCCGGGGTGCGAAGTTTCAATAGAACACTGTTGTCAATGCTGCGTACATTAAATGATACAAAGAAAACGGATTGGAAGAACTCCCTTGAGAAAATGGTGCATGCATACAACTGCACACACAGTGAGGCAACAGGGTTTTCCCCCTACTACCTGCTGTTTGGTCGCTCTCCCCGCTTAACCATTGACATCCTGTTCAATTTGACACCAACCGAGACTGCCGGAGAGTTATTCAGAGTATGTACAGAACTGGCAGGCCAGAATGCGTGAGGTATATGAGATTGCTTCGAGGACAGCTGCCAAAGAAGCTGCAAGGGGGAAACTGCTGTATGACAGGAAAATCCATGGAACTGATCTGCAGCCAGGGGGAAGAGTTCTCGTCCGAAATCTGTCGGAAAGGGGAGGCCCGGGCAAGCTGAGATCCTATTGGGAAGATAAAGTTCATCTGGTGGTGGAACGGAGGAGCAGTGGCAGTCCTGTCTATGAAGTCAGGCCAGAAAGCGGTGGAAAGACGAGGGTGCTCCACAGAAACCTGCTGCTCCCATGTGACAGTTTGCCATTTGATAGACCCTAACCCTAACCCTAACCCAGTTTGCCATTTGATAGACAGGAGCATGACAGGCAGACCATGGGCCGACGACAGCAGACGGACTCCAGCACCAAGATGGATGGACCGCTGAGGAAGGTAAACAGAAGACAAACACAACCAGCTGAACATACAGGCAGCGAAAGTGAAGATGAGGGCGAGTATGTCTACAGGTTTTCTCACGAGACACATCAGTCTGGAGAAAACAGTGCACTGAATCCAGCTGCACTGCCTTTTGTTCCTGATCTTGAAGTGGGAGCAGAGCCAGAGCCACTGGAACAAGAGGCGAGTGATGCAGAACTACAAGAGACAGTGGACCTGGACATACCCGAAGAAGAGGCTCCATCCCCTGAAAGAGATGACCAACCAGACTCAGAGAATGTACTCTGAGAAAGTGGGAGAAAAGCCTCAGGTGATAACTAAAGCCCATGAGGTTGGACAAGGATAGTGATGTATATTATGTGTATATATATGTGTAGAAATGTCAGAGACATTTTAATTTGAGGGGGAGAGTGTGGCACCCTGGGTGCAGGAAGTTGGCTAAAATGGGAAAGGGGTGCAAGTATGTGATGTTCTGTGTTGAGTTCAACCAGTTATATGGAAGGTTTCTTCGTAAATGCACCAGCCACTCCACTAGGGGGCAACAGCGCGCTATGTGGGGTATCACCAGAGCTCTAACAGGCAGAATGTATTGAGAGTTCTGAATGAAAGACTTCAAGAAAGTGCATTGCAAGCTGTTGCCTAAAATCGGCATTTTGTATCTTTTACAGGTGAGCTGGTGTTAGTTAGTACTTGTGCAGAATGATACTATAAGTTCACATAATGTTATATAACATGTAATGACACAGAAATGTTAATTTAGAAATGCCGTTTGTTTAATGTAGACGTGATGTATTAGCGGGCTAACTCAGTGCTGCGTAGTAGGGTAGCCAATGTTCGATTTTCCTCCGGTAAGGTCACATGACCACGCAAGGGGATCGCTGTACTGTTATGTTTTCTCATGGAAGGCAGAATGTATTGAGAGTTCTGAGTGAAAGACGTGTATTGCAAGCTGTTGCCTAAAATCGGATGCATTTTGTATCTTTTACAGAAAACCGTGTTAAATAAAATCTCTGTTGTGAGACCAAGAGAGCGACTACGTCATTGAGTCCGTTACATAGAGAAATCCTTAATGAATCTGGAGCAGTAGTTCGCCGTACCAAGAAGACTCCTGATTTCAGCTGGGTCTTTGGGTTCAGAGGCTTGATGTATTGCAGCTACTTTACGGGGGTCAGCTGATATGCGGTCTTCAGAAAAGATGAAGCCAAAGAACTCAAGATGTTGTTTATTGAACTCACATTTGCGGTTGAGTGTGAGGCCGCATTCCTTCAATCTGGCAAAAACTGCTCTCAGGGCGTCATCATGGACTGTCTGAGATGCGCCATACACTATGATGTTGTCGCTGAGGTTCTTGACACCAGGGATGCCGTGCAGGGATTGACATATGGCGTTCTGGAAGACTTCGGCAGCAGACGATATGCCAAAACTTAGTCTCTTGTATCATCTCAGACCTAGGTGAGTAGTGAAAGTGGTGATATATCGGCTGTCAGGATGTAGCTCTAGCTGGTGGTAACCTTTGTTAAGGTCTAGTTTGGAGAAAACACGCGCACCGTTTAGCTCATGGATCACGTCGTCCATCGTTGGTGTGAGGTGACGTTCTCGCTGTATGGCCGTGTTTGCTTGGCGCATGTCGACACAGATTCTCACTTTGTCAGGATCTTTTGGCTTTGGAGGTGTCACAATTGGAGACACCCAGGGTGTTGGTCCAGTCACTTGTTCAATGATGTCATCATCTTCCACCTTTTGTAGTTCTGCCTCAACTTTCTGGTGAATGTGGAATGGCACTCTTCTGTGTGGTTGGCATGTTGGTTGTATGTCAGGATTTATGTGTAGCTTCACCTGAAAATCCTTAAGTTTACCTATACCAGTGAACAGCTCTGGGTAGCTGTCAATCAGTTCATCTGCCACGCTTTGGGCAGAGGGACTGACAGCATTGACGATTTGAATGAGTCCAAGCTTGCTTGCTGTTTCGTAGCTCAGGAGCGAATGTCCATTGCCCCTCAGCACATAGAAAGACGCCTCTGTGTCTCTGTTCTTCGCCTGGATGTTGCATGCAAAGACATCGATGATGGGCAAAGCATTCTTAGATCCATAGGAAAAAATCTTGATCTTTGGTTTCGGCTTGAGCGTGCTGTACACCGTTTCACTGATGACATTAACTGAAGCTCCGGAGTCGATAAGAACTCCCACTTTGATGCTGTTGAGCATGACATGTGTTCCAGGGTGTTTAGTGCAGGTTTCACTGTTGACTACGAAAACATACTGGTCATCGCTGATTGATGAGTCTCTGTGTGTGTAGCAGTCAGCGCAAGATGTAGTGACTTGATTTACTTTTCTTGTGATTTTCTGTTTTCTATGTGTAGTGTCTTTATCTTGATACGATCTTCTATCGTGACTCTGTGCTGGTTTTCTTTGACTTGAGCTAGCATTAGCTTAAGTTTAGCATCTTTGGCTAGCATGCAAAGCATTGTGTGATACTTGTCCAGATTTTCACCTGACTGCTGCATAGCTTTCCTGAACTTGTAAACAAGATACTGTGTGTTCCTCTTAGGGGAGTTATCCATTTAGTTTCGTTTTTGTCTTGGTAAAATCGTCCTCTTCACCAGCAAGAGTATCATATATGTCATGCACATGTTCCCCAGCTAGGCGCAAAAGCAGTGCCCTTTTCTTTCCTTCATTCATTCACAATGTTCATTGCTACTAGAAAGTTATCAAAGCGTTGAATCCACTTACACCATCTCGTTCCAATTGAACTTGGGTCTGTCTCCGTGTCGAACGGCAGAATAGCTGCGTAGCTTGCCATGACAGAGTTCATCATATCCATTCGTTTTCTTAACTAGCATCCATTGCTGCTAGCGGGCTAGTTATTAGCACCGAACGATTAGCAAGCACGTTAGACTCACGGAAAATGCATCCAGTTTGAATCCTCATCGCCACTGTAATGTTTCTGGTGCGTATTGTTCAACAAAGAGATGATGGAATTTGTTTGTATCTTTTACTGATCGAACGGGCAGGTCACACATACATACTGTGCTCAACTCTAGCTCTTACTAACGTAACTGTCCATGACGTCACTACGCAGTGCAGTTTGAATCATTACAACCACCAATGCATGTCAATGTTTTACCTTACATGGTTCAGGAAGAGATCTACATTGTCAAAATCGACATTGGCAATTGGCAGTCCTGAAATACATTCTATAACGCAGATCTCTCCCCTGACCAAATTAACACTAGAACAGACATGTATTTCGTGTTTGACTTTTGCATCTTGTGCATGTTATTACTTTTTAGTTTTACAACAAAATGTGACTACATTACCCACAAGCCATGACACACCCAATGACACACCTTGTTATGTACCAAGTAACAAGATGGCGCCAATTCTCACTAATTTGTAGTTTTTCAGTGGGTTCGGGTTAGAAAGTGATCGGGTTAGAAAGTGATTTTATACAGTATGTTTGAAAGGGGTGAAAGTAAATATTACATTTTTATTTGAATGGGTTCAACATTTTTGCAAGTAGGCTTGAGCATGATTGCAAAATATGCATTCATTAACATTAATTGTATTAATTCTAGGCTACTATTTCTGTTTTTCTGCTAATACTTTTTTTCGATAAAGAAGCATACAATAAAACAGATATATTGGATTACATTAACATAATTACAATCTAATAGACAGGACATACAGTCAGAGAACAGGAAAAAAAGGAGAGGGGCTTAAATAAAGACTTCAGAAATTATACATATGTTGATAGTTATAGTTATCGTTATAGTCTTGTGATTTACGTGTTTTGTTGTACATTTACACTTGTGTTTGTGAAATGTGGACATCAATAAAGTTACATGATTTAAACAGGATAGACAAGCAACCATATAACGGAAACACACAGAAACTCTTGAAGTTAACAAAATTGATTCTGATTTTATTATTGTCTGAGTATTTGCTCATTTTGCTGGTATGACCAAAGGTAAAGTAAAGGAAATGTAGCTGATAACCTTGGCAGTTAAAAGTGCTACACTCAGCCGATTATGTTACACAAGGTTGCCTGCTCTGCTGTACTCTACCCCCTCTCTCTCTCTCTCCTTTCTTTAGTTTCATATTTTCTCTCCTTTTCCTTTTTTTTTCTTCAAGGTTTCTCTCTCTTCAGATGTCTACCGCCTTTCTCAAATCAGACATTTAGCTCCATGTCAAATGGAAAGACAGTCAACACAGAACACAGAAACACAGAACCAGTTGTTATTTTTCTGTTATCCATGTTTTACTTATTATTAACAATTATTAACAATATAAACTTTTAACATGATGGCAATGACTGTAAAATAGATGCTAGTGGTGATTATTGGATGACTGTAGCTAGCAAGGGAAGGTTTTTATGGCACTGTCGGGATGTTGTTGTCAACTCCAAACACCAGAGTTTCAGATGTTTTTTGCCTGTGAAACAGTGTTGTGTGCAGCACCCCCTGCTTTATATATTTACGTATGGGTGCATGTGTCTGTGATTACATTTATTTATTTATGTATATGAATGTACTATTCAGTAGTTTTTCTAGGTTTTACTGCACTTCAGCGAAAACTAGAAAACCTTACTCCTGTTATCAAACCATGATAACCAACTGCAGTTAGAGTTCATTTGCCCCTGCCAAATGCCCATCATTTATTTATATCAGACTGAAACTATCCACATCATATATGTTAATACGTTGTTGAAGCGTTTTTACTGCACTGACATCTTCAGTATAGAATGTGTGAAAGGCTTGCAATTTAATATAAATCTATCATAAAAGTTTCAATCCTATTCATCTAGAATATCTATTATATCATCAATCATGAAGCCGCCCAGGTCTTCCTGGCTGATGCCGCAAGGATTTATGTATTATTGTAAACTCCTGGGCCCCTCCCATAATCCCCACTCCACTGGAAAGACCTTGTTATATGGTTGCCAGGGGAGATAAGCAGACATGGGGAAGGAGGGGTCTGTGGGCTGTTGAAATGTTTTCTGTTTTGATTTAAAAACATTACATTTCACCAATGCAGCTTGTAATGAAAAATAATAAGAGGAAAAAAATGAAAATATACAAAACACACAAAAAAGGATATATATATTTTAAAATATTACAATAACATGGTGAGTTCTGGATAAGTTAAACAAAGTCACCAGTGGAGAGAAAAAAAATCCTCTGGAAAGTCCTACATTAATTAATAATGATTTGAGTTCAACTAAGCAAAGCTAATGGAAACTATTCTCTTTGTTTTTGGTCCCCTGCTTTTCCTCTCTTCATTTCACTCTAAATTTTCCTCCTTCACCCTCCATTTCTCTCTCTCTCTCTCTCTCTCTCTCACTCTCTCTCTCTTGCTCTCGCTCTCTCTCTCTCTCTCTCTTGCTCTCCTCTCTCTCTCTCGCTCTCTCTCAAAACCACATGTACATTCACATTCTTATGTCCTCTCCTTTTCCTTATATCTCTTCTAATTCTGTTCATGGATTTTCTTTCTCTCTTCCCCCACTCTCTTCCCATTGTTTTCTGTCCCCATCTTTCTTCCTACCTCGACCATCCTCTACCTCACTTTAGAAATATATTGGGGTGACTTGGACCATGAAATTAAAATATTAGTGAGTGACGTCCACTGAATATTTCCAATTCTCTCAAAAAAATATGTAATCACTGAAATGAAGAAAGGGCAGCCAAAGGTGAGATCAACGTTGAAAATGTATTTTGTTAGGCAAACACAACAAAGCATAATCCCAACGATGCAAGTTATTTGTCACCAGCTGTGTGACGAGTCAGCAGCCAAGCCAGTCAGGTTAACTGTATTATGTATGTATGTCCACAACATCATTTAGTTCAAATGTTGTTGAAAATATCATAAAAATCCTTTATTTATTAATTATTAATGGTCTTACAATGGCAATTAAGTAAAGTCATGTTGTTTGTCAAATTATATATATTTTTTACATTTAACTGTTAACCATAAAAATTAAACAGTTACATATTTTAAACAGTTTTAATGTGATTTCTTGTAATTTTGATTAATCTTTAACTGCCTATCAGTGTCATGGTTCACATGTGAACAACAGCGACAGGGTTAAAGGTCAGCATCTGTTTTGCATCGCTTTTCAAGGTGTAACAACCACAAATACAAGTTGTTGTTTTTTCAAGCCGAAGGCCAAAGTTTGCTCCCTGAACGTGACCCCCTATATCTACAGCTACAACAGTTTGGTTCATTTTATTTTATTTTGGGCAAAAAAACATGTATATCAGCAAAACCATTTCACTAATGTTGAAACCTGAATGGAACAGATAGAATGTCGACAACATTGACAGAACGCTGTAATTAGCTCCTTTGGAAATCAGCCAGCTGGAAAACATGTGACCAATCACATACTACCCTGTGCACGTGGGCCTCCCGTTGTCAATCACCAGAGTGCACATCAGTAATAAGTGAAGTTGGCCCCCCTGACTCGCTGTGAAAATTCAGGTCAAACCATGTGTGCGCGCTAAACGGCATGAGAGCGCGGGTAAAGGTTGGGAATGTGTTTTAGTTTTCCTCTAAACTTAATTAGTATAGGTTTTATAGCTCCTAAAACATGACCTGAACTATAACGTTAACCACACCCAAAATAAACACATCTGCTTCAGCTTAGATCACTACTTTCTTTTCTTTTTCTGTCATTTTATTATTTTTGATTAGGAAGAAGACATTAAGAACATGTACTACTTTTTTTCTGAATTGTGTAGTTTTTTTTGTAGTTTTCTTCCTTCCTTTTTTCTATTTGTAATAGGAACAATTAAGGAAATTAATACTCTATCTTTGTATCGGTCCCTTTGCTAAAATTACTCATCTGCTTCTCGTTTGGGGGGAATGCGTGACTGACTGACTGCATATGACCCAGTAGCCTATTTTTTCCCCCACTTGCTGACTATGTGACTGACTGTCAGCACGTGACATACAGAGACAGACATTTTCCTGCCAGACTGTCCAGTGGGTGGTGTTGGTATGCAGGCGTTCAGCTTGGATGCTCATTCAAATATAGGAATAAATAAGACCAAACATCTGCATAATCCTTTGCAGCTGCAGTACAACCGTACATGATGTGTTCAGCATGTAAACATGATCTAAGGCTTGACAAGTCATTCATAAATAAACATTAAACAGGACATTTATGGAGCTATAACTGGACATTAACAACAACAAATTGTTCCACAGCATTACTAATGATGAACTAATTATAAAAGAAAATCTTTTGCAATCATATTTTCTTATTTATTTCATAATGAACTATCAGTTAGTCAATTGCTTACAAATTACAGTTATTATAAGGTGCTGGTGGAGTATTAATTAATATGGCCCTGGAAACCAATTTTGGTAATGAGATTATTTCACTATATACTTCAGATAGAATGTATGGTCTGTTGTTGCTTGAATCCTGAGACATAAACAGTTAGTTTTTGTGCCCAGTAGATATGTTGTATTTCAGTGCTTCGGAAATACTGTATGTATTTGGAAGTAGCATAGTTTCTGATATCACCGTTAGACAGATAATTTACTTGCCACAGATGCATCACTTTCATTTAGTATTAGTGAGAGGCATTTGTTTTCTCCCAATAGTGTTCTTTAATGCTGCCATATATGAGCAGACTTTACAGAAGAAAACATGATATTTTACCAACTTTACAAGCTGCAAAATAAGTCACCATGATTATAATTAGGTAAATAATCCTAATTGTCTTAAAACAGTGATGATGCAGTTTCTGAGAGAGAAAATGCTAAATACGATCTCATCTGAGCCCTGACAGCCAAAGAGGACAGAGAAAAGTCATTGAGTCATTTTCACTTTCTTTCGCTTCATATTTGTTTTGACCAATGGAGGCGGGGATCTGTAAGCGTGTAATTGGCAAACACAAACTCGGCCAGCAGTAGTAAACTGTAGGAAAAAAGTCTGTAAAGGTTTCAAACCAACACTGTATAGACTGGCCACTGTAGAAATAAACTGATTAAAATCCCCTTCCGAAAGCTTCACCCACTCGCGTGAATGGCTTTTCCTCAGTACAATATCTCCGTAACGAAACAGGAAACAAGGCTGATTACTCATGTATATATATATACAAACA
>OMNS01086041.1:10860-23042 GCA_900303225.1 Laemonema laureysi
ACTTTTGTTGTGGTTGTTCATATTTGGGTGCCCTCTAGTGGTGAGAGATATATTCATGCAACTGTATCATTGTCTCCTGATACCAGGCAGCACTAGAGGAGGGTGAAAAGCTGCAGCTTAGCCTGCAAGAGGCGCTGTCCCACCAGCACTTCCTGGTTGCCTGCCTGAAGGCGAGTGAGGCAGACCGACTGGAGAGAGAGAGCTCAGAGACTCTCCAAGCAGCAGTCACTCGATCTTTTACCTTGACCCAAATCTTAAAGGTAAGGTGGAAATATACTTTACCTGCTCCATACATTGTATTGATTATTGTGTTGCATTCGACTTTGCATATACAACTAACTTTATATATGTTGTAATAATGGCCTATTAATTAATCTGAACTCACTCAACGCATGCTTGGTTCTGGCTTCATCTTGGCTTAATTTCAGGGGCTTGAAGACAAGAAAAAACACAAGCTGCAAGCCCCTCAGCCTTCTAAGGTCCATCCAGGTAAAGTGGAGGACATAGAAACACCAGTAGTGGCACCACTGCGGAATATCAGACACTCGGCTGAGAAGAAAAGCATCACTGTTTCCCAGGAACATGTGGAGCTCCAGGAACCAAGCATCATCTCAGAGAAGTCAGAAGCCACACACAGTGGAACTGAAACTTCAGTATCTGTAGCGAGAGCCATCACAGAGACGACACTGACCATGGCAGAGGCTACCGATGTGAATGTACCTTCCGCTGAACAGGAGGTCTCCGGGAGAATGATGGGCAAGGTTCCTCCTGAGGTTCTCCCACAGGATAACAATGAATCAGATCAGGTGCAGAGTACAAAGCCTAAGTCCAAAGGAACAAGGACATCACTTAGTACAGAGTCAACCGTGACGTCATCTTCAGTGGAACCTGCAGTGGTCAAGGAGGAGTGTGTCTCAGATCAAGTTGACATTGTTGTTGCTCTAGCTCCATTTACAGAGTATGTGGAGACCAAGAAAGAGCCTGAGGTGACAATGACTGAGTTATCTCTTTGTAAGACTGAAACCAACGGCGAAGAACCACAGCAGCTTGTGGGAACCAGGAGAAAGGCTAGGAAGACTCAAGAAGTTTCCATTAAGGGACTACAGACCAAATCGGAAACCATTACTGTTAAACAGACTAAGCTTGTACCAAGTGGGAGAAATTCAGAGAAATCAGTTTCATCGATGACACTTGATACAGAACCAGAACAAAGTGGACATCTTCAGTCCATGCAAAGGAAGAAACCTCACATGGAAACAGCTGCTCTTGAGCAAGCTAAGCCTTCACACCCGACACGAAAGTCCAAATCTAAGGTCGAGAAGACAGAACAACTTCAAGCAAAACCTGAAAGTGAAAAGTCCATCATCACTCCAGACTCAATTCCAGGACTGGCAGAGATGGGTGTTGTGGAGGAAGCCATGGTTGAACCAGCCAGGGCAAAGTCAAAACCTGCTGGATCTCCCATGATGCGTGCTAATGCAAAACCTGCACAGTCCAAGCAAGACTCTGAGGGTCCTCTGTCTTCAGGTGCTGCTTCAGAGACAGCCTCAGATGTTGCTGTACCTTCTGATGTTCAGGCAGAACCCATTCAGGCTGAATCTGAGACCACTGCTGTTGAGCAGACTAAGCTTGTACCAACTATGAGAAAGTCAAAGCCATTAGTGTCCTTTGTGAAATTTGATAAAAATGAACCAGAACAGAAGATGGCACATTCAAAACCTGGCACAGAAAGAGTTGCTCTTGAGCAAGCTAAGCCTTCACCCCCTACAAGAAGGTCCCAAACTACCAAGACTTCAGAGCCAATCAAAACTAGCACTATTCACAAGGAAGTCATCACTATTCATACTAAACAAGACCCTGCAAGTCTGAAGGCATTGATTCATCCAGAGTCTGTCACTAAGTCATCCATAAGTGCTGTTGTGGAAGAAACAAACATGGAGCCAACATCACATATTACTGGACCTGTTGATGTGAAGACTGAACACTTTCAGACAAAACCAGAAAGTGTAAAGTCTCCTATCACTCCAGAGTCAATCACAAGACTGTCAGAAACTGGTGTTGTGCAAGAAACCATTGTGGTACCAGCCAGGAGAAAGTTAAAACATGATGAATCTCCTATGACACATGCTGATGCAAATCTTGCACAGGCAACAGAAGACTCTGGGTCTCCTCAGCCTTCCCCCATTAGAGAAGAACAAGCTGCTCTTTCGAATTTACAAAGTACGACTGTCAAGGATATTGTCGAGCCATACTCAGTCAAGAAGGTGGCTGTAGTTGTTCTGGATATTCCCACAGTCTGGACAGCAGACACATGCCCACAAACATTAAGTCCTGAGAGAGCAGACAGTGCTGGATCAATAGGGGTTGAAATCACGCTGGGACAGGCATCTAAAGAATCAGAGCCATCTGTACTTCGTCAACTTCCTCAAAGTCAAATAAATGTGCCCCAGTCCCTATTTCCTGAGGTACAAAAGCCAGATGTCCCAGAATCTGAGCCCACAGACCAGACTACAGCCCTCCAGGCCCAAGCAAGTGGTACTTCACCTCTCGCTGTGAAGACCAAAAAAGTTCAGACAAAACCTGAAAGTGAAAAGTCTGTTATCACTCCAGACTCAATCCCAGGACTGTCAGAAACAGTTGTTGTGGAGGAAGCCACAGTGGTACCAGCCAGGACAAAGTCAAAACTTGCTGGATCTCCTATGGTACGTGGAAAACGTACACAGTCCAAGCAAGATTCTGAGAGTCCCCTGTCTTCTGTTGCTGTTGGAGAGCAAGCTTTGCCAGTACCTTCTAGGCAAAGGCAAAGTCCCAAAGTTGACAGAACAATAGAAAAACAACCAGCAAAAAACACCATTAAAACAACTAAAGCGAAGACCGAAAAAATTAAACAGGACCTGTCAATTGTTGAGCCAACAAAGAACCAAGATTCAACCCCAGTTGGGACAACTATAGTGGACGTGGGTGACTCACATCTCTTGCCAAGCAGGAGAAGGTCTAGAGAGACTCCAGAAGACTCTACAGCTTCAAAACTAGCCTCAGATGTTGCTGTACCTGCTGATGTTCCAAATAAACTGGCTGAATATGAGACCACTGCTGATGAGCAGACTAAGCTTGTACCAACTAGGAGAAAGTCAAAGACTCCAGTGTCCTCTGTGAAACTTGATACAGAACCAGAACAGAAGGCTTGTTCTAAACCTGGCATGGAAACAGTTGCTCTTGAGCAAGCTAAGCCTTCACCCCCTACTAGAAGGTCAAAATCTACCAAGACTTCAGAGCCAATCAAAACCGACACTATTCACAAGGAAGTCATACTTTTTCATACTAAAGAAGACCCTGCAAGTCTGACATCATTGATTAATCCAGAGTCAGTCATCAGGCCATCCATAGCTACTGTTGTGGAAGAAACAACATCGGAGCCAACTGGTACTAAGAACAATCTAGAAGTTTCTACAACTTCAGAGCCAACATCACCTGTTATTGGACCTACTGCTGTGAAGACCAAACAATTTCAGACAAAACCAGAAGGTGTAAAGTCTCCGATCACTCCAGAGTCACCCACAGGACTGTCAGAAACTGGTGTAGTGGAGGAAGCCATTATAGTACCAGCCAGGAGAACATTAAAGCATGATGAATCTCCTATGACACATGCTGATGTAAAACCTGTTCAGTCAACAGAGGACTCTAGGTCTCCTCAGCCTTCTACCATTCAAGAAGAACAAGCTGCATTGTCTAACTCACAAAGTACAACCGCCACTGAAATTGTAGAGCCACACTCAGTAAAGAAGGTGGCTTTAGTTGTTCTGGACATTCCTGCTGTCCAGACAGCAGACACATGCCCACAAACATTAAGTCTTGAGAAAGCAGACAGTGCTGGATCGATAGGGGTTCACATCACACTGGGACAGGCATCTAAGGAATCAGAGCCATCTGTACTTCCTCAACTTCCTCAAAGTCAAATAAATGTGACCCAGTCCCTTCATTCTGAGGTACAAAATCCAGATGTTCCAAAACCTGAGCCCACAGACCAGACTACAGCCCTCCAGGCCCAAGCAAGTATTACTGTACCTGTTGCGGTGAAGCCCGAACAAGTTCAGACAAAACCTGAAAGTGGAAAGTCTTTTATTACTCTAGACTCAATCTCAGGACATGCAGAGATGGGTGTTGTGGAGGAAGCCATTGTGGTACCAGCAAGGACAAAGTCAAAACCTGCTGGATCTCCAATGATGCATGGAAAACCAACACAGTCCAAGCAAGACTCTTTTGGTCCCCAGTCATCCATTGCTGCTGTAGAACAAGCTTTGTCTGCACCGTCTAGGCAAAGGCAAAGTCCCAAAGTTGACAGAATAACAGCAAAACAACAAGCAAAAACCACTATTACAACAAGTAAAGTGAAGACTAAGAAGGACCTTTCAAGTATGAAGCCATCAAAGAGCCAAGATTCAACCCCAGTTGGGAAAGCTAAGGTGAATGTGGGTGTCTCACATCTTGTGCCAAGCAGGAGAAGGTCTAGAGAGACTCCAGAAGACTCTACAGCTTTAGAGCCAGCCTCAGATGTGTCTGCACCTTCTGAGGTTCAAGCTGAACACATGCAGGCTGAATTTGAGACCAATGCTGTTGAGCAGTCTAATCTTGTACGAAATACTATAACGTTAAAGACAACATTGTCCTCTGTGAAAGTTGATAAAGAACAAAAGGCATGTTCAAAACCTGGCATGGAAACAGTTGCTCTTGAGCAAGCTAAGCCTTCACCCCCTACTAGAAGGTCAAAATCTAACAAGAGTTCAGAGTCAATCAAAACCGACACTATTCACAAGGAAATCATCACTGTTCATACTAAACAAGATCCTGCGAGTCGGACATCATTCATTAATCCAGAGTCTGTCACCAGGCCATCCATAACTGCTGTTGTGGAAGAAACAAAATGGGAGCCAATTGGTACCAAGGACAATCTAGAAGTTTCAAAAGTTTCAGAGCCAACATCACCTGTTATCAGACCTACTGATGTAAAGACTGATCTATTTCAGACAACACCAGAAAGTGTAAAGTCCCCTATCACCCCAGAGTCAACCACAGGACTGACAGAAATTGGTGTTATGGAGGAAGCCACTGTGTTACCAGCCAAGAGAACATTAAAGCCTGACTCTCCTGTGACTTATGCTGATGTAAAACCTGTGCAGTCAACAGAAGACTCAAGGTCTCCTCAGCCTTCCACCATTCAAGAGGAACAAGCTGCTCTGTCTATCTCACAAAGTACAACCGCCACTGAAATTGTAGAGCCACACTCCATAAAGAAGGTGGCTTTAATTGTTCTGGACATTCCTGCTGTCCAGACAGCAGACACATGCCCACAAACATTAAGTCCTGAGAGAGCAGACAGTGCTGGATCGATAGGGGTTGACATCACACTTGCACAGGCATCTAAAGAATCAGAGCCATCTGTACTTCCTCAACTTCCTCAAAGTCAAATAAATGTACCCAAGTCCCTACTTTCTGAGGTACAAAAGCCTGATGTTCCAAAACCTGAGCCCACAGACCAGACTACAGCCCTCCAGGCCCAAGCAAGTGGTACTTCACCTCTCACTTTGAAGATCAAACAAGTTCAGACAAAACCTGAAAGTGAAAAGTCTCTTATCACTCCAGACTCAATGTTTTTTGTGGATGAAGCCATGGTGGTACCAGCCAGGACAAAGTCAAAACCTGCTGGATCTCCTATGGTGCGTGGGAAACCCGCACAGTCTAAGCTAGGCTCTGAGGATCCTCTATCTTCCATTGCTGCTGTAGAGCAAGTTTTGCCTGTACCTTCTGGGAAAAGGAAAAGTCCCAAAGTTGACAAAACAACAGCAAAACAACAAGTGAAAACCACTATTACAACAACTAAAATGGAGATGGAAAAAACTAAGGAGGATCTTTCAAGTATAAAGCCATCAAAGAGCCACGCTTCAACTCCAGTTGGGACAGCTAAGGTGGACGTGGGTGTCTCACATCTCGTGCCAAGTAGGAGAAGATCTAGAGAGACTCCAGAAGACTCTACAGCTTCAGAGCCAGCCGCAGATGTGTCTGTACCTTCTGATGTTCAAGCTGAACACATTCAGGCTGAATCTGAGACCACTGCTGTTGAGCAGTCTAATCTTGTACCAACTAGGAGGACGTCAAAGACAACAGTGTCCTCTGTAAAACTTGATACAGAACCAGAAAAGAAAGCACGTTTAAAACCTGGCATAGAAACAGTTGCTCTTGAGCAAGCTAAGCCTTCACCCCCTACTAGAAGGTCAAAATCTACCAAGACTTCAGAGCCAATCAAAACTGACACTATTCACAAGGACGTCATCACTGTTCAAACTAAACAAGACCCTGCGAGTTTGACATCTTTGATTAATCCAGAGTCTGTCACCAGGCCATCCTTAACTGCTGTTGTGGAAGAAACAAAATTCGAGCCAACTGTTACCAAGGACAATCTAGAAGTTTCTACAATTTCAGAGCCAGCAACATCTGTTACTGGACCTACTGAACAATTTCAGACAAAACCAGAAAGTGTGAAGTCTCCTATCACTCCAGAGTCAACCACAGGACTGTCAGAAACTGGTATTGTGAAGGAAGCCATTGTGATACCACCCAGGAGAAAGTTAAAGCCTGATGAATCTCCTATCACACATGCTGATGTAAAACCTGTGCAGTCAACAGAAGACTCTGGGTCTCCTCAGCCTTTCTACATTAGAGAAGAACAAGTTGTCAAGAATGTAGACACATGCCCACAGACATCAAGCCCTGAAAGAGCAGACAGGGCTGGATCGATAGGGGTTGACATCACACTGGGACAGGCATCTAAAGAATCAGAGCCATCTGTACTTCCTCAACTCCATAAATGTCAAACAGATGCACCTAGATCTCCTATGATGAGTGCTAATCCTCTGTCTTCAGTTGATAGAACAACACCAAAACAACAATTGAAAACCACTATTGCAACAACTAATGTGAAGTCTGAAAAAACTAAACAGGACATTTCAAGTGTGGAGCTGTCAAAGAACCAAGATTTAACCCCAGTTGGGACAGCTAAGGTGGACGTGGGTGACGCAGATCTTGTGATAAAGTCAAAGGGTGGGCTCCCTGCCAAGACCTCAGTGTCATTGATGAAACTTACTGATGCAGAGCTTGAACAGAGCAAGGAAAGCAAGAGTCCTCAGTCCCTACAAAATCCTCTTCCTGAAATGAAAACCGATACTGTGGAGTCGAAAAGTCCAATGGTTTCCAGTGTGTCTGGGCTACAGAAGTCTGGCAACAAAACCACTGACCTCAAAACTCTACAAACTGAGTCTGTCACAGGGAAGGCCACTGTTGTAGAACCACTGCTTGTGCCAATGAGGAAAAAGTCAACAATTACATCTGCTGATGTTCAGATCAAATCTGACACCAGTATTGCGGAGAAGACCAAGCTTGTACCACCAACCAGGAGAACATCAAAGACATCGATGTCTGAATCTGAACCTGAATCGGCCAAGGATAGTGAGTGTCTTCAGTCCTTAGCAAGTTCAAAGCCTGATATAAAATCAGATAATGTAGCTAAGCTGTCACCACCTGTAAGAAAGTCTAAGAGTCCCACAGCCAATAAAACCATTGATGTCATCACTGTAGAACCTAAGGAGGTATCGAATCTCATGAGTCTGGAATGTTGTATGAGCCGAGAGTCCATCACAACGGAGACCATAACTGCTGTTGTGGAAGAAGCACAGCTTGTGCCAACCAGAAGAAAGTCTCAAACTGCACTTTCATCTGTGCAACCTGCCGATGTACAACAGCAACAACAGAAAGATAGTGACTGCCTTCTGTCCTCACAAAGTCCCAGATGTGACATTAAAACAGCTACAATGGAGAAAAGTCCCAAACTTGCAACGACTTCAGAACCAGGAACCACTGATATCGGTGATGTCAAGCCTGAACAAACTCAAAAAGAGCCCAGCAGTTTGGAATCTTCGATAAAACTCCATAAGCCCATCCCAAGACTAGTCAAAACTGCTGTAGTGGTGGAAGCTAGGCCTGTGCCGACCAGAGAAGAGCCACTGGCATCTGAGCCAGAAAAGACAGAGGAGGAACCTGAAATTCCTACATCTTCTTTAGATCCAAGTCTAACTGCCATTGTAAAAGAAACACAACCTATTATAACTGGGAGAATGAGCCCAGGAGATTCCACTGCTGCTGTTGCCCATGATAAAACTTCAGATGCTAAAGTAACATCTAGTGCACATTCTGGATCAACCAATGAGGAAACTGTGTGTCTTCAAATTTCTCAAACCTTTGAGGCTGTTGGGGAACTCAGAGTGGTCCGGGCACCTGGGGTTGTGAAGCCTTATTTGACCCAGGAGTTATTTGCAGAGCAATCCATGACAACTGTTGCAGACCAGACAGAGCAGTTACTCATTAGTGGAAAGCCAGAGAGTCCTGAATCCATCACAACAGAGTCTGCCATAGCTGATCAAAGTCAGAAAGATCCTGTTAGTGTGGAGTCTTCGATAGAGTCGCTCACAGGGCAGATCATGACCTCTGTGATTGAACAGAGCATCCAGTCATACCTGACTTCCCAGGGACAGACAGAAGCTTGTAATGATGAAATTAATCTGGTCCCATCTAGTATAAATTCAAATCTGGAGCTGCCATCTATCTTGTGGCCAATTGATGCTCAACAGGTCCCAACAGATACTCAAATTGTCATAATGGGACAAACTGTATGTGTATCAACCAATGCCAAATCAAAGACCCCAGAACTTTCTTCTTCTGCTGAAACCGTTGGACACCTAAAGCCTGGGCAAATGATGGACCTTGAAAGACCAGCAGAAATCACAATGAATCCTGAAGAGATAAACAAAGGCAAGGAAACAATAGGGCAGTCAGTTGTTTATTCTCCTGATGGTCCAAATGTCCAACAAAGCACAAAGGAAAGTGAAACTATTGTCGAGGTGGAGATCAGTCCAATGTCTGAGCAGAGTTGCATACAGAGTAGCATAGAAATACAAGTTGTTGATCCAGTGGCCTCGCCTTCTTACCAGCAAGACCCAGCGAGTGTGGTGTCATTGATTATTACAGATTCAGTCACGGGTCCGTCCATAATTGCTGTAGTCGAAGAAACCCAGGTTGTGCCAACTGGAACTAGACAGATTTCAACTCCTGAGCCAACACCATATGTGACTGGATCTCCTGATGTGAAGACATCAAAACATCAAAGTGTGAAGTCTAACCCTATTTCTCCAGGTCTGGCAGAAATGCATGCTGATGTAAAACCTGAACAATCCAAGCAAGACCCTGAGTCTCCTCAGCCTTCTCCCAATAGAGAAGAACAGGCTGCTCTGTCTAATTCACAAAGTATTACCATCCATGAAAATGTAGAGTCACTTTCAGACAAGAAGCTGGCTTTAGTTGTTCTGGACATTTCCGCTGTCCAGACTTGCCCACAGACATTAATCCCTGAGAGATCAGACACTTCTGCATCAATAGAGGGTGATATCACAGATGGCTCTGATTCTAAGGAATCAGATACTTATCCTGAAGTGCCAGAGTCTGTCAAACAGCAAAGTCAAATAATTATGACCCAGACCCTACTTCCTAAGGTACATGTGCAACCAGATGTCTCAAAACCTCAGCCAACAGACCAGACTACAGCCCTTCAGGCCCAATCTGTTGCTCTGAAGGCCGAACAAATTCAGACAAAACCTGAAAGTGGAAAGTCTTCTATTACTCCAGACTCAATCACAGAGCCTGCGGAAGCTGGTGTTCTGGTCCCTGACACATCAAACCCTAAAGAGCATAAAACTATATCTGAGACAGTGAAAAGTCAGGTAGGCATTGAATCTGACCAAACCTGTCAGCAGATGGTGTCTGTAAGCAAGGAACTGATAAATTTAGACATTGATCCACAACAAGATGGAAGTCGATTGACCAAGACGGAAGAGGGAAACCCTGCAGCCCTGTCTGAAGGACATGTAGTTCCTGGAGTCCCAGCTGAAAAACAAAAGATGGATTCAGAGATTCAGGACATTCTTGTTGAAGTGATTTCAGAGACTGTCACTGAGGAGCATAAAACTGCATCTGAGACAATCGTCAAGCATAGCATAGATGCCAACCAAACTTTTAACAAGTACCATATAGAAAGCAAGACACTGACCATTGTAGATGCTAAACCAAAATACGATGTAAGCAGCACTGCTGCCCTGTCTGAAGGTCAGGTACTTCCTGAATCGCAAGGTGAAAGCACTGCAGCCCTGTCTGAAGGCCAGGTACTTCCTGAATCGCAAGGTGAAAGCACTCTGTCTAAACTTCATGCAGTTTTTGGACTTCCAGCACAAAAACAGATGACAGACTCAGAGGTTGAGAAGAAGAAAAACAAGGGAAAGATGAAACACAGAGACGAGAGAGTGGAGGTGACCAATAAACCTGTGACTGAGGATTTCAAGATCAGCCAAAAAGACGACAAGGAGTCCACCAATGTAGACATTAAACCTGAAGAGGATGGCAAACAGGAAAGTCTGCTTTCTGTGGCCACAGCAACCACCCTGGACCAAGCCCAGTTGGCGAGCACTGTCCAGATGCAGGTGAGATGGCTGTGTGACGAGGTGTGGTGTCTCATACTGAGAGTTTTGCTAGCCTGGTGGATCTCCTGCTTTTTGGGGAATGCACGGCATGCAGTGTCTAAAATCACCACATTTCTGTAATTATCTGTCCTATTACATAACCTCTGTGTCAGAGTTTAGTCTTGAGAGACCTGTGACAAGGACCTGTGACTCACTTGCTGACGGTATAGAATTTGTGAGTTGTTCAAAAATATAAGTCCAGTTGTAATGTTTTCTTAGATGTCTTTACATCAAAATGAAAACATTACATTTCGATGGATAGAATATAATTGCATCTCTTCTGGGCTTTCTGCAGATTTATGAAATAAGAGCAGGATAAGCTGAAGCCAAGACAGTTTTTTCCAGTTCTTCTAAACCTCACTTCAAGCAAGAAAATATGTCTCACATAATGGAGTGTAGTTGTTCACAGACATACAAAATGGAAAGAGAGAGAGAGAGAGAGACAAACAGAGAGAGAGAGACAAACACACACACAGAGAGAGAGAGAGAGAGAGAGAGAGAGGGTAGTGGGGGAGAGAAAGCAAAAAGACTGATAGACATCAGATGTAAGAGAAACGGGCGAGAGACAAAGACTGCCCAGGGGAGAGAGAGCAACACCAAGCTCTGCGCGGCTTCAGGGAAGTAACAGATATCCTCTTTTATATCCTATCGGATTATTTCACTTTATTCACTTTCTCTTTCACACTTTCCTTACTCTTCATAGCTGTCTGTGAGTCAGTCCCCGGTTTCCAATTGTCGCTATTATTTAGTCCTGTGTTAGCAGCCCAGGCCTGGGGCTGTGTGTCAGGGGTTAGGGTTGTGTTACACCACCCCTGGTTGGGAAGACGAGCCAACTCAGTCACAATGTCATTCACTGACAGAGAGCTTTATTACCAGGTAATAGGCAATGAAACGCAATGAAATGCAATGAAGGAAAGGATATAGAAAATATAAAAGATGGATATTAGCAACACTCGTGCAGTTACTTTATGTTGGACAGTTTGATGATCATCTAGTTGCCTAAAGCTGTCTTCTGTCTTTTGTTTATTAAATGTTTTGTGTTCATCAGCAACAGACCCAGCAGACCCAGATCTCAGATAACAGACCAGGACCAGGAGCAGAACCTGTGGAGTCCACACCTGGTGGTGTGAGAGCTACAGATGAGGGGTTGAGGTCTGAGGTCATCCCTGCAGAAGAGACCCAGGGTACCTTCTCAGCAGGTCTGGTCTGCACCAGTGGACCGGCAGAGGAGACCCAGGGTACCTTCCCTGCAGGTCTGGTCTGCACCAGCGGACCGGCAGAGGAGACCCAGGTTACCTTCCCCGCAGGTCTGGTCTGCACCAGTGAACCAGCAGTGGAGTCCCAGGGTACCTTCCCCGCAGGTCTGGTCTGCACCAGTGGGCCAGCAGAGGAGACCCAGGGTACCTTCTCAGCAGGTCTGGTCTGCACCAGTGAACCGGCAGAGGAGACCCAGGGTACCTTCTCAGCAGGTTTGGTGTGCACCAGTGGACCAGTTCTAGAGGGACCTGAAGACCAGACCATGGAGGATGTGTTCTCAGAGGTTCAGCAGCTCGTTGGGACTGGACC
>OMNS01086045.1:0-24518 GCA_900303225.1 Laemonema laureysi
CAGTAATGTGTGTGTGTGTGTGTGTGTGTGTGTGTGTGTAAAAGCTAGTGCCCTGGCCTGTGAGACCGGTGTAGCGCTGCTTGAGAGGAAGTACATGGTGAGCATGGATGGCTCTGGGAGGCCTGCGGAGGGCCACTTCGGAGAGGGCAGCAGGGACACTCTGTACAGGCTGCTGGAGCACCGGTCCCCACTGGCCCTCAATGTGGGACAGACGGCCGCCTGCAGCCCCCTCCAGGGTAGGTATGACCCAAGGGCCCGGTGAGGACAGAGGCCCGGGCGTCTTCCCTATGCTGGCCGATGTTTGCCTGGTGGCTGTGTGGGTGGTGGTGGTCTCTCCTGGGTTAGGATTGGCATCAGACTAACGACGACGTGCTAATCTATCGCACTGCAAAGGGGGCTTTTCTCATTTGGGCTTTTCTATGTGTGTGTGTGTGTGCGCATGTAGTCTCTGCAGTTCTCTGCATTTCCATCCTAAACCTCCCGGTATTTCAGCTATTCTGATATCTAACGATGAAACCATTAAAAGGTTGTCCCCACCATGTGACCAGACCACCATGTGTTTGCCTTGTGTCTGTCATGTGACTCTCAGCTGCGGAGCTGTCTGCCATCATGAGGGAGATCGTCCTCAAGCTGTTCTCTGATCACCTCTCTGCCGACGGCAAGGTACCGTGTGTGTTTAAGACTTGTGTGCACATGTTTTAAACGAGCCAGGATTGGTCTAGAACCTAAATTGTCTCGTGCGGAGGCAGGCGTCGTCAACCAGATATTCTGACAGTGTTTCACTCGCTAACAGCTGACAGATGGCATTTCTAACAAATTCCACTCAAAGTATAGCTCTTAAATCTTACCAATAGCACATTTTAAAATACAATTACGCTGCAGTGTCAATGTAAAATTAGTAACACAAAGACAGTAAAAAACAAGTGTGTGTGTGTGTGTGCGCGCGTGCGCAGCGTGTGGACTACCAGGCGATGGCAGTGAGTCCTCTGTTTGAGCGCTACTGTGAGCTAGCCGTGCAGCTGCAGCGTGTAGAGCTGCTGTCGCTGAGCAGGGAGGAGACGCTGGCCTTCTTCATCAACACCTACAACGCCCTGGTGATCCACGGCTACCTGCGCCTCGGACCCCCCACCAACATGTGGCAGAGATACCGGGTATGACCAACATGGTCCCAGCGTGACCTAATCCTAACGCACAAAACAAAAAAACTATGTAATGGTTTCAAATGAATGTTGACCGACCACTGTGGAAATACAAACGATGTTTCCATCAGTTCTTCAACTACGTCAGCTACCTGATCGGGGGAGAGGTGTTCACCCTGCAGGACATTGAGAATGGCGTCCTGCGGGGAAACAGGAAGGGCGTGGCTCAGCTCCTCAGGCCCTTCTCCAAGACAGATCCACGCCTGCAGGTATCTGCCTCTTACAGTCTATGTTAGACAGATTAGCTAGCTGTAGCGGCTGACCCTGGCGACGAGGTAGATGTTGTCAAACCAGTCTATTGGGAGAGATGGAAACGTTCCAGGCAGAGCAGTTGCTCCATGCTGACGGAGCTCTTCCTGCCTTGGGTGCACACCACAGCCTCACCCAACCCCAGAGCCTCGTCGGTCTGGGCCAGTCGAGGCTGCTTAAACCAGCCACCAAGCACACACACTCCACACTCGCTGTATGTCAGGTGCTTGGAAGTGACTAGTAAGTGTGTAGTCATTGGATTTACTCAGCATTTTATTGTCGCCGTCATGATTGGTCTATATGCAGAAAGACTTTACACACGTCTATGTACAGAACATGCTCATCGTCACCAATTGCATACTTGTTAGCGTACTAATCCATTATTTCATACAGTAAAATACAATGTCTTTGCTCTCCCACCAGATGGCGCTACCAGATGCTGAGCCCCTCATTCATTTTGCCCTCAACTGTGGCGCGAAGGGCTGCCCACCCATCAAGACCTACACCCCAAAGGTGAGGACCGTTCCAACACATGGGCTCTGGTGAGCTGCTGTTGCTGCACATGAATGACTGATTTGACATTCCTGTCAAGGGTGAGTTCATGTGTTCAATAGACGGTATGCGGAAGGAGAAAACCGATGCCAAATCTGATGCTCAACCCCTTAAACGTGCTTAGAAGTAATGGTGACTTCTTCACTCGGTGAAGAGTCAACCGATGTAACTCAGCGCTCCACAACCCCACTAGGACATCGACAGCCAGCTACGCACTGCGGCCGAAGCCTTCCTCGAGAACGACGACGGCTGTGTGGTGGACTCTGGGAAGCGAGAAGTGAGACTCAGCCAGATCTTCAAGTGGTACAAGGCTGACTTTGGAGGCACAGATGAGAAGGTAACTTTCCATTGGCACTAAACTCATTTATTTAAAAGGTTTAGACGTGTACTTGGAGAGCCACGTTGAAACATTACGATAAGTTAAGAAGATATGGTTACAAACTATCTTGGATCTCCCCTACTGATATATAAACGAGTGTTTCTCTAACACCCAACTGTATAAAGCATTGTGTTAATCCATGTAAACATTCCTACCCATTGCTAAAACAACTTTGTCAACCCAGCTGCTGAACTGGGTGCTGGAGCACATGAGCGACTCACCCAAGAAGAGCAACCTGCAGAATGTCCTTTCTGCCGGGAAGACCAAAGTCTGCTATCTTCCTTACGACTGGGGCACCAACAGCACCCACTGAGGCAGTCGTGCAGCGCCTCAGCCTCTGGATGGCGTACAATGCATGCAGCCAGCACCCTTTCTGCTCCACTGTAGTTCCAGAAGATGGACGCCTGTGTTTTCCTTCTTTTTTTTTTTTTATCCAGCGTTAAGCGCACTGTTATGCAAATGCACCAAACTACTCCCCGGGAGAGTGACGATCACCTACACGATGGACAACATGCTTGTAATGTAGGGATACGTCAGCCCTAGTTCAGGACGTACAGGTCTTGCTCCGCTGTAGTCCTAACCAGGTGGTGTTCCTCCCTTCCTCTGTTCCAGTGTGTATCACCGGGTCTTCCACTTTAAGCCAAGGGAAATCACTAATGCTGCTGTTCTTGCAGATATTTAGCATAGGAGGTATAATTAATAATTTGCATGGTCACTTTTGAAAGGAAACTTGTAATAGAATCGATTTGTCCTAACCTGTCTTTCCTAAAAGAATATATATAATTTTTTCGTTAACTTTCCTGCTAATTGAAATTTTATTGAATTTATTGTTGACAATTGTAGTCTATCGGAAAAAAAACCTCTGAATGAAGCAGACTAAATCCCTCCAATGTGACAATCTCAGGTGCGAGGAAAATGTCTGAGCAAAACTGTACTGCGATGCAAAGTCATGTACAGCGTTTTGTATACTTGACGGGATGCGGCTCTCGAGGCCTCCACTTGCACTGTTTACTGCATGTAGCTTGGGTGTGCTCCTCCTGGCCACAGGCTGCACTGTTCAAACTCATGGGAAAGCATGTATTGAGGATAGGAACTGCTTGTACATTGCACCAGATCTGCTTGATGGCGGCCTGTTCGAGGTACTGCCTCTGCAGTGTTTTGACAGCCACATGTTGACCCTACTGGTGCATTAATTAATGACCTGATTTGGTTCCAAATCCTACATTTCAGTTCATGTGTTGTGGGTCTTTAGGGAGTCAAGTTGCTGTCATATTCAAATGTCCCCATTTATTACACTTAGCCAAAGCTCTCCCTATAATACTGTCAAAGGTCATTTCAAAGAGTTGGTTTTGTTATCGCTTGGTTTTCCAGCAATTGCCTCAACACAGCTTTAAAAAAAACAAAAAAACGAGCAATACTTTTGTGAATGAATAAAACATGCAATTAGTTGTGAACTATTGTGGTCCGTTTCAGTTTCCGTGTGTCTCAAAGATGTTGCAAAATTCAGGAGGGTTAAGTTTACAGAGTTACTTATGCAAGTGAATCGTTTCCATCTTAAAGGTATTTATGGTATCATAGAAACATTGAGACCAAATAGTAATACATAGTAATAACTACTACCACCATTTGTTGTCGGGCTGCACAACGGTATCAAATTAACAATATTCAGCTGACATTGAACACAGAACAAATGTTCCTAAACCAGTAGAAACTGCATTACAAATAAATCACGGTAGAAAATATATTTTAATCTGAAATACTGCTAGCATTTACAGTTTCTATTTTAGTAAATCATTCCCATGTTTGTATTACAGCACACTTTAGACAGTTCTTAGAAAGGCAATTCAAAAACAAACATAAAATGTGAAACAGCAACATATGCTAATATATCGCTGCTAAAAGCCTTTTGTGTTCTAGGAGACGCACTGAACAGGAATCACAACATTTGCAATTTTCTATTACACATGTTTGTCAAAATGTTTGGCAAAAACCCAGACCGTCGGTTTGGAACCTGATGTTTGGAAGACTTGACGTTGGTCAGAAGGAAACTACCACCAGTACATGTACATACAACCTGGCTATTTGGATAAATGTGATAAATGTGGGCTAATACAATTAGCATTAATCTAGTATACAACGACTCATGTCTAAAATATAACCCTTCATGAATTAAATGCATCTCGAATTGTTGAGATACAATTAGGTTGGTCTTACGGGTGTCATATCTATACAAAGATAACAGTGCATGCCCAAAAACGGAATCCAAATCAAATTACCATCAAATAACTTCCCCTAAAACAGAAAAGCTGTTGTGATGGATCTCAAGCAGATGAGCCAAGTTATGCATTTAACATTTATATTGTATTTAGAGTTTGTTTTTTGTAAATAAACCCTCCCAAAACTCACCTGTTCCGCCATTGAGAAGTGTTAGCACTTCACACACACCTGTGGCGGCACCATGAGAACACCGTGTGACATGTGATTGACAGATGGACTCCCCGTACCAATCGGGGAAAATATATTTGGGAATAAGGAACCGATTGTGCCTCCAAGACTAAATCAGTACCAGAGACATCGTGTCCAACAGCACCTTCACATCCTGGCCAGCTGCCCACCACAGCCTTTCACCTCCTCTTCACATGCCCGTATTAACCTAGGACAAGAACAAAACATTTAGAACAACGTTCCTTTGGTGTACAGACACACCCCACTCGGTTTGAAGCAGGGTTCTACTCACTTTCATCGTCTGTATCAAAACCAAAGAGTGCAGAGCACTGATTGAGTGCGAGGTGTTCCTCCAGCTCCTTGGGGGTGCTGTAGGAGGCGAGACACCTGCTACAGCGCCGCCTGGTGTTGCCTGGTGCAGCCCTGGCGAGGGCCTCGGCCGCCGCCTCTTCTTGTTGTTGCTGTTGCACCCTCTTCAACTTGACTTTCCACGTGAGATACTTCTCGTTGGTAGCGGCCGCTGGTGCTTCTCTCCTCTTGGGCATGATGAGCTCCGACTCTGTGAGGTAGGCGGAGGGCGGTTGTCTGATCAACGGAGCGCTGTGGAAGTGCACCTGGGGAGGACCGTCACATTTGGAGGCTTTTTCCTCGGCGATATGTGGCGTGTCCAAAACCTGGGCCTGTTGGTTCCTGAAAGCTTTGACATTCAGTGGCTCGTCCTCGGAGGGAAGCGGGGTTTCTAGAATCGGTGGGGTAACATTATTGGAAGTGGTGGGCTCTGCTGGTGTTTCGTCTACCCTGGCCTCGGGTGCGTGTCCGTTAAAGAGAGTTATGTTGTTGTTGTCTAGGCTCTCAGAGCAGTCATTTATCTTCGCCGATGTCTCAGACGTGCACGGCATTGCTTGCCTGCCGTCCAAGGTTCTCTTCATTAATGCTTGAGCAGTTTCCTCATTGTCTTCAAGCAGGTGGCATTCGGACGACTCCAGGTGTTGTGCTTTTGAATTTTCTTTGCGCTCCCTGCCACTCTGCAGCCACATCTCCTCAATCTTCACTCGCTGTTTCCAGGGCGCTTCAGAGTTCTGTGGCATTAACTTAACAGTACTAGCCAGTGCCTCCACCTCCTGCCTTTGTGGCGCTGGGACATAGTGTCTCCACTCATGGTCATAGAGACCTTGGAGGCTTGGGAAGACTTGTTTACAGTCTGGGTTGTAGCACTGGGCTCTGAGCGGTTGGTGGGTCTTTACGTGGTCTTTCAGTTTCTGGGCAGTGACAAAGCGATTTTTGCAGTCCTGGTGGTAGCAGAAGTGGCAATCAGAGGCATCATGGAGCTGCATGTGGTCCTTGTACTGCTGGAGGAAGTCCATCGGCCTGTTGAAGAAGCACACAATTAGCACAGACTGTTACTTCAGATTCAAACATTCTAGAGCAAACAAACAAGGTGTCCATGCTCCACAGAGAAGCCGATTCATGAGTTGCCTGGCCCCTGAAATAGGCTTCCTTCCCGGCAAAACCGCCCAGTCTAAATATAAGATAAATCAGCACACAGGCTGTTCTACGCAACAACAGAGTCGGAGAAGGTCTCAATTTTAAGCGATTTATGCATGTAAAAATCCTACAAATAGTCCCTTTAAGTAGATGTATCAAAGCAGTAAGGGTTAATATTCATTTGAGGTATTCTGTTGCCATTTTAAATGTTTTTTAACCACCGTTGTCGAAAACAAATCCGTAAACGTGTACCTTAAGCAGATTGTGCACTTGCTCTTGGACCACAGAAACGTCTTCTCCAACACGTTCTCCTCTTTCATATGATATTTGATGGCATGCTTTAGTAGGCTGGCGTTCATCTTCAGGAATACTTTATCACAGTGCCCTGAGGGGCACAGGTAATAAATAAAGTCCCCAGCGCCACCATTTTCTTCCAGCGGTTTCTCCTTCTCCATGCTTTCTCCCTTCTCTTTCAAAGAAGATGGCTCTTTCACAATGACCAAGTCCTCCTCGACGACCACCTGCTCATCCTTAAACGGAGCCCCCTGCCATAAACGGCCATTGGTGCTCTTATGATTTTTTTGTCCAGGAAGACTCCTTTTAAGAAGCATGCGGAGCTTTCTGATTACGCTTCCTTCTCTGCCGAGGTCGGCGTCAGGGACATCCGTCGTTTCCGGGATGCTCGGTGTGTTCCTACTGCACATCTCGTCTATATGCTCCACGATGTGTCTCTTGGCTAATCGAAACAGTTTGAACCGTTTCCTACAGAATATGCACACGAGTTGCTTGCCCCGCAGGTGGGAGATTGCATGTCTCATCACATTCAGGCCATTGAAGTGCTTCCCACAGAGCGTGCAGCAGTGCCTCAGGTGGCTGTAGATTTTACTGCGAAGAACCCGGTCTCTCCACGACAACTTACCAGTCGCCTGAAACAGAAGACAGACAAATACACAAAGATGTCAATTAGTAGTCCAATATCAAATATGATAAAAAGAAAGTCCCATTCCAACATATCGCCAAGAGAGGAACATGTATAATACATATAGTATAGCACATACATACGTACATACATATAGTACATGTATATGGGCCTCGTGTCTCATTTAATAGTCGTTTTTGTTTCCTTCCTTGTTGTGAGTTGGATAAGGGTGAATTTCGGGACATCATGTGTTTTTTGCTGTTGAGTCTTGAAGGTCCTGGTAGGTCGTACCAGTTTTCCAAATATTTAAAATTTCCTGTTAAGAAAACTTGAATAGTAGAAAGTACATTCCCTGGCCCCCGTTCAAATGAAAACAATCAACTTACCGGAGTATTCAAGTCCTTTTCTTCTGCTTGAAGAGAGCTGCCCTCTAGTTTTGTGTCACCATTTTGCGACGGAACCATTGTGGATTCCAGGGGCTCCCCATCACCAGACCCTTGGAGACAGTAGTTGTGGAACACTTGTACGAGAACGCTTGCGGACTCCACCGCAGCGCTACCGAGTGCAGCATCGGCCTCGCTAGCATCGGCCTCGCTAGCCGGCACGCTACAGGCTTCCTCATTAGGCTGACGGTCCCCCTCCGTCCAGGGCCCTCCGCGCTCACCGAGACAAACACAGTCAACCGTGTCATCGTTAGTCCCACGCTCATCTTTCTCAAGTGTGTGACTGTGGTCAAATGTAACCTTTTCCTGTCCAATATTCCCTCCGATTTCAGAATGTGATTTAATTAAGAGAGGCTCATCCCAGTCCCTGTCCAACACGGTCGTTTCTAACTCACCGCCCCTCTCACTCTCGAGACACACCTCGTTATCAGGGTATGAAAGCTCCAGCTTCGGTAGCGGTTTCCGTCCACGTTTTCTACCGTTTACTTTAACCGTTGTACATTCTTTAACCGCTTGTCCCTGGTCCAGCTTGGGAAGACCCTGCAGCCACCTTCTCTTTCGACCCTTCCTTTTAAAGATCTGGTTCTTCACACATCTTGAAAGGTATTCCCTCTGCCGGTTCGGCCTGACAGACTTGTGATTTTCCTGTGCAGTACGATTGCGCCTGAGTGAGTATTTCGGATGACCATCTGCCCAGTCCAACGTAATGTTGGATTTGAACTCTGGGTCATCATCAATGTCTGCCTCATCCTCTGACCAGGATTGTTGCCTCCAACATATCCGCCTCCTCCTGCGTTGTCTCCTGTTTACTACTAGAGTATTTTCAGACAGCTCAGGCTGACCTTCCATCAGTCCTTCGGACTCAAGTGTTGGAGGGCTGTGAGAAAGTGAAGCAAGGTCAAGGCTCTGGCTTGAGCTGAGAACATAGAAGTCTGTTGTGTTGCCATCTGGTGTGGGCTCCTCTTGGTACTGTTCCTCATCCTCTTCCATCTCGCTGAGAACCACAGCTTTCATGGCCTTGTCACTGATCAGCTCCAGACAATAAGTCCTGAGTGTCAAAAGGTTCCAGAACTCGGGATCGAAACACAGGCGGTCCTTTAGCACCTGTGGGGAAAAGAAACATCACTGTCACTGTTAAGTAATACTAACTTACTTACTCTTCATCCCGAGAGGACCCCTATCTGGGCCACCTAGAGGCAAAAAGCCATTTCATTGCCAGTCACTTGCACAACAACCACACCGATGTTATCTTTCTTTTGGTACCAATAACCTGAGAAAGAGGCCTAGTGATGAAGAGGTTACGTCTACTATTGCCATCCTTGGACCAACAAAAATACCAAAAGTACAAATCTGCCCCAAATGCAAATGATAAAAAACGGTTCATTTAAAGTATGCCTGTTACTTGGATCATTTCCCCTCCCAAATCCCTCACCAACCTGGAGGATGTAGAAGCGAACGCTGGTGGGGACAGGGTTGTTGTGTGGGTGCTGCTCATGCCCAGGGTGCGTGTAGAGAAGGCACACAGTCTTGTAGGCCTCCAGGCTACGCTCCTGGCAGAAGACCAGCAGTGCGCAGGCTTGACACACTTCCAGGTCATAGGGCAGCAGGAAGGCGATGGTCTTGCACAGCAAGGAGTGGATCTCTGGGTCGGCTTGCAGATCACACATCTGCAAGCCCCTGGCACAAAGCTCCACGCAGAACTGTTCCCCTTCACTGCCCAACTGTACAGAGAAACATTAACACACGCAATTCAGTATGAAGTTCAACTGATGATTTGTCAATGATTGCATAATTGTGGAGAAATGGTATGCAAACGCACCTCTGCATTGACTACTTTGATGAAGGGGAATATGGCTCTGATGTTGGTAGCAGTAGACGCCAGGTGGTGGCACTCCACCAGGAACCCCTGTCCGGACGGGTGGGCTCGGAGAAACAGCCTGCTCCATAGAAATACCAGGTCCCTGGAGGAGGGCACGGGGATATTAGATTACATACAATGTCAAGTGGCATTCGGAAAAGTCCTGATTTGAAATCCAATTCAAGCTTACAAAAAGCATGTGAAGAGGTTCCACAGCAGAAGCATACTAACCAGATGTAGTACATGTCCCCATTTAGTAGCTGCTGGTTTAGAAAGGCCTTGCACAGGGACAACAAAAGCTCGTCCTTCTCGACACTCTCTGTGTTGCAGATGATCTCCACTGCATCATGGCCGTCTATCTCTGCCATCTATGATTGGGAACCAATAGACCAGGTTAGAGCTAGTGCTGGAAAAGACAAATGTGCAATGTAAAATACTATTCATGTTATGCTACTGTTAGTGTTCAGGCTTTGCAAAAGCCTCCGACTGAATATGTTTAACATCCAGCTCAGCCTATAACACCATTCACTAAATGATCCACACTTCCTACATTGCACTCTTTTGTATTTTTGTAACACAAGAAAAGTGCCCTGAGCTTCCATAGTAGCTTCTCACAAAGTCAAAGAAATCCTTATGAAAACTAAAAACATTATTTCAGTGAACTGCAAAACGCATATCAAAGTGTATATCATACTAAAACATGTTTAGATGAATTGGCCACCTCATCTTCCCACCTTACCTCCTTGTGCAGGTGTTCATGCAGCGAGGCCTTATACAGGCAGGTGAGGTAGGCCTGGTGAAAGTACAGGTGTTTGCCAGCCTTGCGGTTCTCCAGGCAGCTCTTGGCCAGGGCCATCGCCTCCTGCAAACGTTCACACGCCTGCAAGTAGCGCACACGCAATTCCAGGAACAGAGGGACCTCCGAGCTCAAGTACTCCTCAACTGGTTTCGGAGAGAGTTGAGAGATTCGGTAAACATGCGAAAGGGACTTCTATGTTTGCTTCGGCTCAATTCACGACTTCATGTAAATACATCAAGAACACGTTATGAGACCACAGGTGGCGCACTCGCAAACACCCCGGTAGGAAACAGAGGTGATGTTTGGACTCACCATCCACCTGTGGAACAGGAACCTCTTGCAGGATGTCCTGAAGCACTGGACTTTCCCAGGGCCCCCCGACCTTGATGACCTGCTTCACCTGTTGCATGTAGCTGTTGCCGTGCCGCAGCAACTGTGAGTGGCACGCCTGCAGAAGATGTGGCTGATTAGGCTTCTGTGGCCAACATGAATCCTCCAGTGCAAGGCTACTTACAACATACTCGGTCAATGAAACTACTAGTTCGGCTTCTCTATTCTTTTTACCTGAAAGGAATCGACGATGTCTTTTAAAGGGTATTCCACAAACTCTTCTTTGCTGAAGAAGAGCATGAGCTCAAAAAAGCTCCTGTGAGACAAGATAACACTCCGTTAAAAATGCAATAAGTGTCAGAAAAACAACCCAAAGATGAACATGAACCACAGGGGGAATCAGCGTCACCATCCAGCAAGGTCAACATCAACATCCATCCATTAAGGTCACCCGCAATAGAAACAAATGATGACCAGCGGTTTTGGAGGACCTGCATCTCCACCCTTTTGGAATTTGCTGAGTGCCTCAATTAAACCATCACAACCAAAGCATCCGGTCATAGCAAGCACACGGCTCGGCTATATAGTGAGGAATTGCCATTGCGTCTCCTTGCAAGGACCTACTTACACGGCCAGGCTGCTCAGGGTGTAATGGATGTGCTGACACTCGGCAGGAAAAGCAGTGGCTGCCGTTGTGAAACTGCAAAGTGCTGCCCGGAGTACTTTCAGTTGTGGAAGAGGTACCTGCCATCTTCCCGTATGCTCCTCCACCAACTATGAGGAAGAGAATAAAAACACACCCAGGAAATAAAGACGCTTCGCACATACTTCTCCTCCACATTGATGTATTGAAATATGCATTTGCAAAACATTCCAGAAATAGGTTTAATCACTTTTGATACATTGAACTTTGCACAACCTGGTGAATATAGTACTATATATTGTATCCTGTGTAACAATATAGGATCAGTTGGGTAAAAACACTCCTATGACCTACATCCCATAAGTCAGACTTCATGACCACCTCCACACTGAGGCTACCAACAACATGAGCCTCCTCCCATAAGTCAGACTTCATGACCACCTCCACACCGAGGCTACCAACAACATGAGCCTCCTCCCATAAGTCAGACTGCGTCTTCATGACCACCTCCACACTGAGGCTACCAACAACATGAGCCTCCATCCCATAAGTCAGACTGCGTCTTCATGACCACCTCCACACTGAGCCTCCCTCCCATAAGTCAGACTGCGTCTTCATGACCACCTCCACACTGAGCCTCCCTCCCATAAGTCAGACTGCGTCTTCATGACCACCTCCACACTGAGGCTAGCAACAACATGAGCCTCCCTCCCATAAGCCAGACTGCGTCTTCATGACCACCTCCACACTCAGGCTAGCAGTAACATGCTAAACACAGCAACTCAACACACCACACTATAACACAGTGAGAAGGCGTTTAAACGAGAAAATAGCAACGGTATATAAAGGGAATGTTATATTTACACATCCCGCAAGGAGCGGACCTACTCCGACGGGTCTCTGTAACAAAGTGCTCTGAGCCGCCAGCAGACACCTACTGAGGCCAGTTTGATAGCAAGCCATGGAAACCACACTGAGACTGCAAGAAACAAAAACCCAACAGATGTTTTTCAAGTAACACAACGTCTCCTAACGTACCTTGCAAAATTCCACGCAATATTCTTTGCTTTTCGGGGCGGGTTTTCCACTACAGTGCCTTGTAAACAAATTGTCCAGCGCCAATTGTAGTATGTCACTCTCTGTGTCCGCCATGCTTGTTACTCCGACCAGCGCATAGTCCAGGTTGCCAGGTTGGATGTTGGCTGTCGTTTTACTCAGCGTTCTAACCTGGCAACATGTGCAATGACATTGCACATAGACCATAAAAACGAATTGGCTTTGTTTTATTTAAAGATTATTCTGGTAATTTAGTATGTGAGCCTTTTTGTTTAGCAGTTGTTCTTAATTATTAACATAAATCACAGGCATGCCTTTGCCTAGCATAGGCCTAGTACTAAAAATAGTACCTACCATATATATTAATATTTAGGCCCTGGGAAGTATTCTATATTATTTCATATTTTGTATGTATGTGTGCTTCTTTCTAGTGTGGTGTCTAGTAGTGTGGATGGTAGTGATGCAGTAAGCAAGCAACACTCCTGCAAAGCATCCTGGCTGAAGCATGTTCCTTGCTCACCACCTGCGTGGTTAGAGCTGGACTGATTCAGCCTGGCTGGGTGAACTGCTGCCTCGTGTGGCTAACAGCACCCTGTGGTGGAGAAGAACTTCTCTTCTCTTTTCGAAATTCTGGTGTCACAGCACCTCCATGTTATGGTTCTTTAATGTGCTACATGTACTGTGCAAGGGTTACCTTACTGTGCAAGGGTTTACCTTTCCAGTCTTGCATGCTAATTAAATAGACAAGGCATTTATCATTTCATTTGAAGAAAAGTTTATTGAGGCCATCCTGTGACACACTTGGTCCCCATGTGTGTGTGTGTGTGTGTGTGTGTGTGTGTGTGTGTGTCTGTGTCTGTGTGTGTGTTCAGAATCAATATCTGTGCAAAAAAAGAAACAATGCAGAATCCATAGGATAGGAAATACTGGCACTTTAATACAAATGATCTTCAAACTACAGTAAGGGAGGCAGTAAACACACTTATATGAAAGTAGTTATAGTCATGATTTACCATCATTTGAAAACAATATAGTTTGGAGCCAATGTGTGGCGCCACAATACAATGTTTTAAATTAATATTATTTAACATAATGCAGAATGGATAAATCATCTGATGATGACATGAAACGATTTGGTCGCAATTAACCGCTCATTTCAAACCATCTGCGCACCTAAGAAAGTTATACCACCTTAAAGTATAAATTTGACGCTGCTTGTTTGGCCTGGTATGTCTTAAAATATTGAATTCCAATGAGACTAACCTGGTCTAATATAGCTTGAATAAATAAATGAATAAATAAATATTTATATAACTAAATAAATACAGAGAAATACTTTCTTTCAACCAGGGCCACGCTATGCAGAGAGAGATCTATTGCGGTCTGGAATGCTTCTTGTATCACTTGTTCACGTGTCTGTTTCGCATGTTTGGAGGCTGTATGGGATGTATACTTCTATTTCAAGAGCTTTGAGTGGGAGTCGTGTGATGAATAATGCACCAGTGTTTTGTTCACATTCATTAATCTGATGTTAGCCCTGGTGTGGTGGGGCCACTGGAAGCCAGTTAGTGACTTTAGGAGCCTTGTCAGGCCTCTAACGTATGTAGGTCATGTCATCTAGATACTCTCTGAACTCCCTGCACCAAACACCATACAATTAGCTCATCCATATATTATTCAAATATCTTCAAACCTGTACAAAATGTTTTTCAGATTTTAGATGGTCACAGGTCACTCACACTCATAGACTTTGTCCTTGATAAACACTGTAAAACAGAAAGACTTTGAAAAATCCGCAAATACTTTTTCGAGGAATGTAAATGACCACAGAGTATGTATTGCAGAATTACAAAATAGATTCTATACAATGGCCCAACGATAGAAGATAGGGAATAGAAGTTCTGTTTAATTGTTATATACTACTATTATTTACACATCTCATAAATAATGTATTTCAACATTGCTTACTCACCAACAAAGCTGAATAAATATGTTAAAAATAAAATATATTAGCAGAGGTATGTACCATTACCTCTTCTGACCAATACGAAGATGACAAACTGACAAAATGATTAGCAGTTTGAAAACCCGTAAGATGAAGTGTATTGATTTTGCCTAGATCCCCTGAAATTAGTTGGTAATGGTCAATTTTTCCAATTCCAGCCCGACAATGTCTTATCGCACTTGAATTATCTTCAATTCCACCAGGATCGATGTCTGAACAGACTTCAATTTACTTTGAGGAGATCTTTAAGCATCTATTAATAGAAATGTCTGGACTTCAATGGGTAACTATGTCATTGCAGCTCAAACACTGAGCCAGAGCTGCTTGGAATCACTGCCAAGCGTGTGTTGGATAGAAGTAGGCGCCAATCATTTGATCTTTGAAAAGTGACACATTGCGACAGTAATCTCACATCTATCATTCGATTATTTCCACCGGTTCTCTTTATGACTTAAGTGTGCGCTTAAGTCCATCAGTAATGATTGCATCTAACCAGTCTTTGAAAAGCTTTTTTAAAGTCCTCATTAAAGATAGTGTAGATAAGCGGGTTAATAAGTGAGTTCAGGTATCCCAGCCATGTCAGAAAGTCAGCCATTTCTGTTGAGATACTGCATGACGCGCAGGTATTGACAATCACCTCTTTGACAAAGAAGGGAAGCCAGCATACGACAAATGCTCCCAATATCATGCCTAGCGTGGACGCCGCCTTGCGCTCTCGCGTGCCTGAGATCCGAGGACCCTGGTAAATCTGACCCCGGCGTGACTCGCCACGGTAGGACTCGCCGCGGTAGGACTCGCTTCGCTTCGATTTCCTCCGGGAGGCCTTCGCCGCGATGCGCGTGCGGTCGCGGTCTCGCTCCTCAGTTGACGGATCAGAGAAAGACTTGTCCTGTGGAACCACAGGGCTCTGGGGCAACGAGCTGCCATCGCCGGCGGGATAGGTGGAGGGGATCGAGCCCCCGTTGGTCATGCAGGAGTGCCGACTGGCGCGGCTGGCCTCCCGGCGCATATACAGAGTCTGGGCCGCCCGGTAGATCTTGTAATACAGGATGAGTATGAGAAGCAGGGGTATGTAGAACGCCCCCAACGTGGAGTACAAGGTGAAGGCGATGTGGTCATAGGTGATGATGCACTGGTCCTCCTGTTCCGAGTCCCCGCTGTAGTACCGCCAGAGCAGGGGGGGCAAGGAGATGAGGATGGACAGCACCCACACCACGGCCACCATCACCGCCGCCCTTGCCCCGGTGCGCTTGCGAGCGTACTCCACAGCGTCCGTGATGGCCCTGTACCGGTCGATGGCGATGGCCGCCAAATGGAGGATGGAGCAGGTGCAGCAGGTGATATCCACACTCAGGTAGATGGTGCACACGACCTGGCCCATGACCCAGATCTCCTTTTGGATGTAGATGATGCTGAAGGGCATGACCAGCACGGCTACCAGGAGGTCCGTTGAGGCCAGGGAGCAGATGAGGTAGTTGGCAGGGTGGTGTAGCTTGCGTGTCACTATGACGGTGGTGATGACCAGGCAGTTGATGACGGTTGTCAGAACGGCAAGCACAGACAGCGTCAGGGTAAGCAAGACCTTCTTCGGAGGTGTTCCAGCGGTGTCCAGGGAGTCATAGCAGTCAGAGCTGTTGGAGGCAGTTGGCCCTAGTGTGCAGTTGAGGTTGTCCATCCTGCAGGGGGAAGAGGATAAGGAGAGCTGTGGTTCGATGGTTAAGAGACCCAACTTCAAGTGTATTTTCTTTTTGCATTCATCAAAACCTGCTTTGCACACTCAGGACCATCTCCTTATTGACCTTGCACCTGCTATTTGGAATCTATTGGCAGCACAGAACAATCAACGTTAATTTGGTCAGAAGGGGAAGACAATAAAATATCCATTACTCCTCCTGCATTTCTGCTCAAACATGCGAGGCAAGACAGCATTCAGAGAGAAACAATACAAACGAGAAACTGTGTCTGAGGTGTGCAAATACAGTCTGGAATGAAACTGGAATAGTGTTCAAGGTTTATAAACACAGAGCGGCATATCCAACAAGCATTTTACATTCTCTTTATGTAAATAAATGTACTATGTACTGTAATGGACATTTTGTATGGAAGATAACTTAGCATTCCTGGCCAGTACCTGTTAAGTTCCCCTGCCAGTGGTGGATTCAGCACATTACAGACCCTCAGACCCTCAGCTCCGGTGGTTCCAGTACGCTCTCTCTACAAGCGTCGCCATCATGTCAGTCATCTCAGCCCAAGAGCTGCAACACAGAGACAGAGCCAGAGAAAGAGAGGCAGAGGTTGAATAACATCTGGGGGGAGTTCTTCTGCACACAGACCAATGTGAGATGTCGGATACTCTGAAAGACTACAACTTGAATGTAACATACGTGTGTTCATGTACCTCGCCACATGTGAAGGGCTTGTGTAGAGTACACAGAAGTCCACAATGACTTTATAACGCTCCAAAATCACTGCATATGGGGATAAGAATCCACAAGGTTACGCAAAAATAGCATAGCTAATAGACTGTTAAGAGATGTTCATGTTTCATTGAAATGTATTTTGTTCTTTAACATCTCATTAATTTTTTTCCTCCAAAGCCTCTTTTGGTCATCGGTGTTTTCTTCAAGGGGAAAAGGGTGATACATATTTTTTCTCCAAAATCTATAAAGATGGTCCCACAGGAGTTGGCCCGAGAGGTGCAGTCTATTATGAGTGGGCATTCCTGCCCACTCATTCCAGTACATCTCAGTCCTAGGCGTGACTGCTGTTGTTGATCTCCTCTTTCCTTACCTTCTAGCATTGCTCAGCATTCTCAAGACATGAGTGGGAACAGTTGCTATAGAAACACTAAAAGTTATCTAATGCACTGATGGAAGAGAGAAGCAAAGTGAACTCTGTTGCTGCCATGTTTTGAGAAGGCTCGTTATGCAGGTCGGGTTGGGTAGGGGGTAGGACGGGGGGGCAGATGTTAGGTGGGTGGTACTGTGAAATGGCCATTGAATAGAACAACAAGTTGTTCCACAAAATGTTCCATCAACGTTGTCCAACGTCTGATCAGCAGCACATCGTTAAGGTTGAGACAGAGAAGGGCATATTCAATCTAATATTAATTACAAAGAGTGAGTACAAAAAAAATACACAGCAGATCTCGGATGCTGCGCAAAGCAGGTATTGTTTTAATTAGGGAATCATCTATTTAATGTCTAAACTTGTTAGGTCACACAGTTCCTCGGCTATTCATTTTACAAATATGCTAACCGGAGTTCAGTTGAATCAACCACAAGCGCTCCCCTAATTGAATTAGGCTCGTGTTTTATTCACTTTCCATTTCCTTGTAGTGTTGGCTGGAGGTCACCCTGGGGACTTGCGGCACTGTGGCTTTGAATGGACAAAGACACCCACCTCTTACACAATCCATAAATGATTAATTTTTTTTTCATAGATTTGTCCTAACAATGCAATATTTTTGCAGAGAAAATACGATACTATGGCTGCCACTTTGATACACGAAATGAAATGTGAAATGTGAACGCACACACAATACAACATGGACACATGTGGATATCACATCTTGGATAAAACAGAACAAAAGATAATCACAGGGAACTCTATTACTGTACTGTACTGCACAGATTAAAAACACTGATTACTAAATATGTGTTACATAAATATGAGTTACAAGATGCTTCACAAAATACAATACCATACAATGTAGGTGCAAAGATAGCAACACATTTCAAAGAACATCATCATCAGCTAATCCTGTACTGGGAGTTTGGGAGTTTGTTCCCCTTTGTGTCACGCCAGGGCCGTGGAACTATGAACAGCATTTGATCCTCTGATCTGAGGGGTCTCAGAGCACAATAATCTGAAGTGAATCTTAATAATCCACAAGAGGTTAAGCGTTCTGAAATGTAAAGCGGGGCCAGACCATGTAGGGACCTAAAAGTAATCAATAGGATCTTAACCTGAATCCTGTAACGGCAAGCAAGTGTAGTTCGGCCAGGACTGGAGAGACGTGTTCCCTACAGCGAGTGTTAGTCTTGCTGCTGCCTTCTCCACAAACGTCTGGACAACTGCTGCAGTGTTGAAGCAAGTGAATAATGAGTTGCAGTAGTAGTCCAGGAGGAAACGAGGGTGTGGATAAACATAACAAACTATGTTTGTGGGGAGCGTTGTCTTGGCCATATTCCTGATTTGTAAATAGCAGAAAAGACCCTTAATGTGCTGACTGAAGTTGAATTACTGATCAAAAACAACACATTTCTAGCTGAGTGTTTGGTGTTTTTAGTTGCATCTGAAGCCAAGCGGTTCGCCGCTCTGCTGTTATTGGTGCCGCTGGTGCGTGCATGCTTCCTAATCTCAGAATAAGTTGAAATGCCGCCTAATCTATTCAAAGGCAGCCAGTGTTCCCAGCGATGAGCTGCCCCCCCAGGAGGACCCTGCAACAGAGCTGCCACTCTTCAAATAGGCAGTATAGCACAGAGCAAGTAAACACAGAACTGAAGGTGAACCTGGCTCCACTGTCAATATACTCAACGCAAACACAGACGTACTCCTCTGTTTGACCTCCCCTACTGTGCAGATGGAGGATAATTATGGAAAACATAAACACATTCTTGATTGGATGGACCAATGGGAGCTTCACACCGTTGATTGGATGGACCAATGGGAGCTTCACACCGTTGATTGGATGGACCAATGGGAGCTTCACAGCGTTGATTGTATTCCTGGGTTGTACACATTGATATTCCACTCCTTTGGCGCCTGGCGTTACCAGCAGTGGATGTGCTGCCTACATCCATAAATACAGTAGCATGTGCTGTTGGAGCAACTCATCAACTGCTTTGTTTGCCAATAAGGTTTATTACCACAAAACAGAACGGGACATATAACACCAACGATGAATATCTTACTAACTTTTGCTTTACAGGTATATCACACTCCCTGAAATCGGTCCAGACATGATGCACCATTATATCTCAAACCACATTCATAACAATTGAGTTTGACTTAAAATGCTTTGCTTGTAATGCTACTATTATTTGTATGTCAATGTTGGCACCTTTTGCCCTCCAACCCCTCGCTCTACGTTGCTTCTCAAGGGGGTTTTCAGAGGGTTTCCTTACTCTTATGAGGGCTCGGGTTGTGAAGCCCTTTGAGGGCTATAGAAGTACTGGACTTGACACCAGGGCTGGAAGTGGAAAGAGACCAATTGTTGGATTTGGTTACATTTCAATTTTGTTTAATATTAGTGTGTTATAGCGTACCGCAGACGTTTTGTTCTGGAACCCTTTGTATGTATGATAATGGAGAACATGGCACAACACAATTGAATAGACTGGCGTTCACATGACGAAAGACTGAGACAGTTCTGCAGCATTTTCATGCAAAACAAACATTCTAAAGGGCAACGCTGTCTGTAGACAGAAAGTACAGACACACATTGCTGATGTCATGACCTTACATAAGCTAGACATTAGCTCGACATACTGGGCATGCACATCCATATAGCTTTGCCTTGGCTGGAGGAGACAAGAACGCCATCATCTCAATGAAGAGAAGACCACATATCCCATAATGTTCTCCAAGCCACTTCTCATGTTGACACAATGGGTAGGTAATGATCAACCAGCTCACGAGACACCCTGTGTTCCAGCTCAGAGCCTGCATATTTGATACTGCTATGAAAGTATTTAACTTTGTATGCTGTTGCTCAAAGCCCAGCCGGTCTTTTTTCACCTCTTCCGAGAATGTAAATAACTTATAACTGTTGTTATCTAAAATAATTGGATGGTCAGTAATCCTAAGTAGTGGCAGCCTTATCAAACTATCCCCTTCTACCAACACGAGACGAGACAAGACTTGTGTTGTAATCATATAATTATATTCTAATTCTAGTTGTACAAACACGTTATCTTTTGTTTAAAATGGCGCAGCCATCCATCAGCTGTTAGTGAGGGAAGTGATGTGTGAGAATATCCATGCTGAGTTGACTGCGCCTGCATCTGGATGAGACAATTTAGGATTTAGGCCGCGCCCGGTTCATTTCTTCCTTCAATCAGGGCATCTCTTCCCTGATTGGTTCGTGGAATCCATCTTGCCTGTCAATCACAGGTGCGCGGAGTGCAACACTTCTCAATGGCTGAGAAATGTAGGGAGGGCGGGAGCAGAGAGGGAAGGGAGGGTTTTTTTTTTTGGGTTGTTTAGTTTCAAAATCTTCCTCTCTTTTCTACTCTCTCGCTTTACAATCCTCAAACCTTAAAAAACAAACCTTACCGAATTTTGATTTAATGGCCAATCGATCTCTGCATCCTATATCAGTCTCTCTCCTGGAGCTAAAGACTGAAATGAGGGAGAGAAACGAGGAAGGTGGGGGATGTTGGTGGGGAGGAGGGTTATGTATAGAAGCTGTGTTCACGTTGTGTTTGGGTGCAACACATAAACCTACAGAATAGCTGCGTGGAATACACACATGACATCAGTGGTACATCTGCAGCCCTCCCACACACAGAAGAGTGAAAGACCAGTGAAGTAGAAAATGATTCTCGAATCCTAATACAATGTAGCATGATTTATCAGAGGGCGTAGTAAATACCGTAGGATGAGTAACAAAGTGAGGAAAAAAATCTATTTTGAACCAGCTTGAAAATGTGATTCACTTGAGTAGGTCTTGCAACATATAAATAAACAATATACGTTGACAGCACTAACCTTGTCCACATTTTGAACATTTTCAAAGCCAGGAACATCGATAGGAAGGCTCTGGTAAGAGACCTGTGTTTGTTGAGATAGAGGTACACGCAGGAAATGAAAACCCTTCTAATGGGAACTCATTCTCTCTTTCTTTCTGCTGTTGGTCGTGAAAGTTAATGAAATGTCTATTCAAAGCTGCCAGGCATTCTCAATAATAAAGTACTATATGAAGAGTGTGTTTGGAGCGAGGCCAGATTACTTAACAATCCAGTCTGACGAACACGTCCACGTTTATGATGTTGTTAGCATCTAATGGAGGCCAGGTCTGTCTTGTCAAACAGATCACAATGTGGTTATTATTTCAGTTCAGACCCCAGACCTTCGTTACACGTTCACATGTAAGACGAGCCAATTAAAACACCCTTTGGCTGAGCGAAGTTGGGATTAAAGAGTAGTCAACAGAGCTTCATGTGCACCAAACAGTCAGCCTCACCCGCACTACAAATGAAGATGCAGCCTCCCTCGATCTCGACTCCCTTGTTCCCTTCTCCCTTGAGGCAGAGCGCAGTAAGACGAGCCAGCAACCTGACCAATGGCTTCCTCTTTGCAGCCAATCCCATACTGGGAGTAATGGAGCCCTGTATTAGGTGTGGTTGGATGATGCACCAGTCCCCAGAAGGCTGCAGCTGGAACCCACCCCACAGCCCTTGAGATGAATAATCAACCAAGAGAAAACCTGCCTGTTGTCTCCATCTCTTCCTCTGTTGCCTCCTCTTCTGTTATTGTTGTTTGGTTGTCATGGATATTATGGCACACACATAGACACACACTTTACCATACTCATTAAAGAACATAACAATATCAATAATCATTAGCATATTTTCATTTGCATCTTTTCTGGTGTGCATCATCTTTAGTATGAATACAAATGTGTCACGGATCAGAAAACTGTTCTGGGTGGCTTGTGATTTTAAATCCAGGACAACGTTTGTCAGAAGGCAGCGTTGAGCAGACACAAAGGACAACTAAATAGCTGAAAGTCTGCCATTATCACTGTGGGTGAATACACTACGGTGGACTAGAACAGAAGCACCGCGTGTCCCTTGGGAGGGGTAAAAGCTCATTTACTACCGGTCGATATCACAGGTCATCCATTAAAAATATCACAGGTCTTCCATTAAAAATAACCTTATTTGGCGAGAATTATTAATGCCATAAACGCTTGCGTGCGTAGCTGCAGTTAAAGACAGAAAACGGGTCCAAAGACTAAATTGATGACCAGATGGGCTGAAGTTTTGTGTCTTAAGCGATATTCACGCACACTATTTCACTCACTAATGGCTGATGGATGGGGAGGCCGTTTATGACCAATTACCCTCAAATTATAGCTCTTAAACACATACAGCACTTAGTGCCACGGGCCCTTAATCACAATAAAATAATAACAATTAAAGATCCTGTCCAAAACGTGATCAATATTTCATATCGTTGAACCAGAGAGAGAGAGGTGCTCAACAGTACATCCACTGAACAGAAGTCAGAGAGCTGGTGTAGGCCGACGTTCTCCTGCTGGAGCAGCCACTCTAATGCTTTGGAATGACAGTGATGGAGCACGTTCACGCACGAGCACGAGCACGAGCACGAGCACGTGCACGAGCACGAGCATGTGCACGTTCACGCACGAGCACAATCACGAGCACAAGCACGTGCACGTGCACAATCACGAGCACACGCGTGGAATCATCACTCAGGTTTATGACCAGTCACCTCTTCCATAGATCACTATCTCACACTCACAACACACAAAACTAAACTCTCCTGTGTTTCGTTATACACATGCGTGCCACACACACACACACACACACACACACACACACACACACAAGCACACACACACACACACACACACACACACACACACACACACACACTTCTTGTTTCACCTTGTTATCGCCCTCATACACACATGCATGCTCTAATGGGCGCAGCCCGGCATGATCCAGCAGTGCTGGGCTGCAGTGGGTTTTCTGACAGACAAAGTGATAGAGAGAAGCAGCCCGGTGACCAACGTGTTGGAAAGCTGCACCAGTAGCACGTCAATAACGGGCCCCGCCACAACAGGTGACCGGGGAGGCGACCGGGAGGCGACCGCCCCCCAGCTCAGCAGAGTGTGCACTAAATCCTACGGTAATTGCCCCCAGTCAGACGTGCACACGGCCACGCGCACACGTGTAAACAAAAAACACCACCAATCACGAACAGACGTGAGCGCACGCACACACACACACACACACACGCACACGCACACACGCACAAACACTAGTGGAGAAAATGACTGCATTGCCATTGCTCAACATTACAGAGCAATTAACAGCATCTAATCGCGTCATTCATTGTCAGGAGTCAAGCCCGTAAGTAAAGATACAGTCTGACCAATGTGACGAGCCCGTATATTATAAGCCTACTAGTAGTCTAGGTAGGCTACCTTACTGTTAGGTCCATCTCTCGGCTATTGGTCATCACTCTCTCCGTCAGCTGCGGTGAATTAATCTCTAAAGGTGCGGCTGAATGACAACACAGAGCACAACACAAACCTGAGGGTCAACTCCTCAGAGGATACATCTGAAAGTACACAAACACTTTATACCACGTTCTGTGGACTTGCTTCCTCACATGCACATGTCCTTAATAAGTCAACGAGTAGATAGTACGTTAAAAAAATAAAGGTATTTCGGTTTATCGAAGTCGCCCAATAAAAACACCGCTAATTATTTCAAATTGTTTGAGATATTCCAGAACGTCCAAGTCCAGATGTGCGGGTTATTAGAGCATCGTTAAGAACTTACCAAGTCCGCGCTGCAGCATTGACACCAAAGTCAATTGTGTTTTAATATTTCACATTCCGAAATACGGTTGGGAACCAGGAGAGAAATCCATTTACACGGTAATCGCTCCCCAGCAGACACCGTGGCGAGGCGTGGACGCGCTGGCGAGGACGCGCGCTTCGCCTTGGACGCTTGTCCGCGGAAAAGGGGCGTGAGAGTGAAGATGAGTTGGGAAGAGATGAAGGCTCGACGTAACAGACCCCACAGCACGTGCTCTGTGTGGAAGTACACAAAGTCTTCAATATGTTCTTCAAGGTCATATAGAACTATGCAATGTAGCCTACTGATATATAGCCTCCTGATGTATAGCCTACTGACATATAGCCTACGGATACATAGCCTATTGATATATAGCCTACTGATACATAGCCTACTGATGTATAGCCTACTGACATATAGCCTACTGATACATAGCCTACTGACACATAGCCTACTGATACATAGCCTACTGACATATAGCCTACTGATACATAGCCTACTGATACATAGCCTACTGATACATAGTTGACCTAATAGTCAATATATAATATTGACTATTAAGTCGATGCGTTCATAGATATCTAAGTGGACGTATC